>DF239888.1:76252-109454 GCA_000507305.1 Breviolum minutum Mf 1.05b.01
CTATACTGGTAATAAATATATTTTTTATATCAAATATATCATTCAATATGTTTGCATTGTTATTGCTTCCACATATAGATCACAGTTCACGAATTGTATTCAATATGCATTATTCAATTTCATTAAATAAGATTTAAATCAGAAGGTATCTTAGTATCTCATTCCTTATTAAACATACAAAAAATGAGGGTCACTAATCAGCAATCATTACACTCCCTGAAACTAACATAGCCTTCGAAACATGCTAGTTGGGAGACGATCCTTTCCCTTTTGGGCTTCGGCCTATTTTTAGAGCGTTTGCTTTTAGTTTTTGTCAGCCAATGGTTAATTGCAGGTTTGGGTTGGTGGTTTGGATTCCTGGGATCCCCGAAAATGAAAGGGATTGTTAGGGTACCGGGCCCCAAACCAACAATTAACCATTAGTTGAGTTTGATCGATGATCTTTATAATGGCTTATTATAATCCCTACATAACTGGGTAGGAATTCATCCCCTATATATACCTAGAACCCCAAATGACCTCGATTTTTCCAAGGTCAAACCCACAAAACAAGGCCTAAACTCCAATCAAAACAAGGGGCCCCATTTGGGTGATATATACAGCTTTAAAAAAAAACACCAACTGCAAAAAGTGATAGTGAAAGTATCCAGTCAAAACCTCACACAACAAATGGCTAGGAATTCATCCCCTATATGGATGTTTCCGAAAATAATGGTACCCCCAAATCATCCATTTTAATAGAGTTTTCCATTATTTTCACCATCCATTTGGGGTGCACCTATTCTTGGAAACACCCATATATACCTATAGCAACACATCGTTTTTCTTTCAACCAGGCTTCCCTACATAATCGCCTGTGGCGTGTTTTTTTCCACCTTCGGAGCGATAATCTCCAAACGACTATGACCTCACAACCGCAGTGTGTGGAAAAATCCCCATGCCCATAGGGATCCATGGGAGGATGGTATATATTTACCATAAAAAGCAGCTAAATGTAGGTAAACTCCCATAATTTTTGGTAAATCATGGTAAATGTAGGTAAATATTATACCAGTCCCATGGATCATATATGGGCATGGAATTGTTCATGGAAAATTCCCGTAGTTTTTTGAGTGTTTTTTGTTGACAGCAAGGAGTGGTTTTATTAGAAAAGAAAAAGGTACCAAGACAACTTTGATCAAATTGGTTCTTCACCAGCAGCTGGTTGATGTGCTTGAATCAGAATCAGGTGGTGAATCTTTTGAATCATGTCACTTTGGTTGTTCACCACAAGAAAAAGCTATAGCGACATGGCGACATCTAGTGACAATTTCCCATCTCGAATGCTGCATGTTTTTTTCTTTAAATTTCGCAGGTGATCCGCCGTTTGATGCTTCAGAAATCTGGGCGGAAAAACGAGTCACCGGAAAAGGTATATTTACCTACATGGAATGCTTGATTTCTATAATAGCAAATGATGGTAAATGTAAATAAATCTAATAGATCTACCATACACGACACATGGATCCTACGTATGGGTTAACTACTGTATTTACGAGGGGAATTTTGTTGACATCTCTCAACTGGTGGTCCTTTTTTCTGCCAAGTGGCGATGCTTCAATGCCTCGGCAACCCATGATGTTGGCAGCCGAGAAAAACCCGACCCCTGAAACTGACATACCCCAAGAATCCAGGTATGTCCTAAGAAAGGGAGGTAAGCCCCCAACATTCCTATTCTTTTCGGATGGGATTGGAACCCGAAAAATCCTTTTCTAGGGAGGGGTCTGGATTCTTAGGGATATATATATATATAGCCCCTGAAAAAAGGCCATCTCAGAAGGAAATGCACCATCTTCCAACCATCAATTTTCAGGAGCGAACTGTTAGTTTCAGGGAGGGGTAAATCAGATCTTCCAGTCGGATAGGTGTTTCTCATGTTTTTTTGTTGAAATTCTATGGAAGTTCTTCACTGCCATCAGACTAAATCGTCAAACGAAACCATGATTTTTTCAAACAGAGTTGCTAATGGAAGCTCTCCCAAATGCTCCCAATGAGAATGGAATATGTTTACCTTTCCATGAGTATCATAAAATTTCAAGCCACTATATAAAGGTATCTATTGATACACACGTCACACATATTTGCATTCATTCATTCACCGAATACATTTTCCGCCACATCCATTCAATCCCAAACAATCCATGGGACTAACTAGTATATTTCCCTACATGAAAACCATTAAACAAAAATCAACCATTCATGTAGGTATACCATTCCCTTGATACTGTTGATTTCCAGAATTCCGGCTAACCAGTTGAGGATTTCAGTTTATCCCCATTATTCACAAGGGTTTCATACATACATCCCCAGGTGGTTGGGAATGGGATTTCTTCTTCCATCAACAGTATCTATTTTGAATTCAAAAGGAAGGGAAAAACACATCTTTGCACAACGAGCTCCCGACACAAAAGTCACCTAATTTCTGGGCATTCGCCAGATTCATGACCTCAACACGATGGTCCAACGAATCCCACACCAACAACGAAAAACGACGGCATGGGCGGTGAAAGTTCCACTTCTTCGGCGATATATATTTTTTGGTTGGTAGTTTGGTGGGGAGGTGTGTAAAGTTACAACAACAAAAAAATGTTGAAACAGACAGCACATTGAGATGAGATCCAGCCATCGTGGATATTTATATTTTTCGGAAAATTCTACGAAATTTCCCATGATCATTCCATGAAAAAAAATCACCCTGAAAATCATGTGGACAAAAATAACCCGTTTTTTTTTTGGAAGCCTCCAAAACCGTTGGGAAAAAAAACATCAGGTTCCCGACGAAGGGCTGTGGACCCGGATTTGAATCTCTGGCCTCCATCCAGCCATTTGCAATCTTCCAGCTGAGCGTTGGTGACCAATAAACAAAACATATCCCATAGGATCCATGTAGGGTGTATTTACCTACATTTGGCTGATTTTTTCTAGTTGGTGGTTTCAACCCATCTGAAAAATATTAGTCAACTAGGTAATCTTCCCCAAGTAGGGGTGAAAATAAACACTATTTGAAACCATCACCTAGTTTTGTTGAATCATGTTGAATCAATAGTTGGTGAATTTGTTGAATCATGTTGAATCTATCTTGTTGAATAAATTGGATCTCATTTGTTGAGACAATGTGCCAAGCACATGGAATCCAACATTTCCCAAAAAAATAACACAGGAACTACATATACATCCTGGCAGAATTTAACATGGAACCCAACAATGGAGGTGGATGTTTCTATGATTTCTATGTGTCACCGGTTGACCAGTCAGTGTCTGAAAAACGGGCCTCCTGGTACAGCCTGGTCTCTTTGTCAAGAGTCTCTTTCCAAATGCACTCTGCAGAGACACGATCGATATAATGAGGGATGCCTCCCATGTCGAGAAATTTGAAAGTGGACAGACATGAAAAAAACAACTTCTATAAATGATGGTTTCAATTCAATGACTTATAGAATCTTTATATGGAAACTGGTTCTTTTTCCCAAACATCCAGTATCTTTAATGGCTGTTTGAGGTTCCAGACGGCAAAAAAGAACTCTACTATCAACGTTTTCCATGAAAAAATATATATCAAACAATCAGAAAAATCTCCTCAACAAATCATGGTTTACATCCCATAATAGGATCCATGAGGTCCTGTACGTGTATCCATAAATTCCTTGATTTTTTAATGCCCAAAATTTCTCTGCCAATATTCCGAAAAAAGGGTCCGTGTTTCCGATGGGGAAATCCATCATTGGATCGGGATGCCTGGTAGCATCCCTCTTGTCGTGGACGTTGGCTTTGTTGGATCCGCCATGGTTTCCTTCCCGGGGATCGAGGACATCGTGCTTTTTTGGGAAGGGAAGGGAATGGATGGAAATGGTTCAAGGACCATATGGACCCCAATAGAAACTGGTTGGTGGTTGAACCAACCCATTTGAAAAATGCTAATCAAAATGGGAATCTTCCCCCAATAGGGGTGAACATAAAAAATATTTGAAACCACAATCTAGAAAAGATTTACAGTAGCAATCATCATCCAATTTAGGAGCGAGATGGAAGTCATCATGGTTTCCTTTGCTGGTTTATTACCCATGGCGTAGTTTCGAAAGGTATAACTACTATCGGAGATACACCCATTCTTCACTTCCATGATTATGGGAGAATGGTTAAAGAACCACAGACCCCGTGTCAAGACTTTAGGAATCATCATCCAGTTTGCAAAAAAAACATGTATAAATGGATCAGGTTCCAGGATACATTCATAAATTCATAAACTAGTTGGTGGTTTCAACCCATCTTAAAAAAATATTAGTCAACTTTCAGCATTTCCCCAAGTAGGGGTGAAAATAAAAAATCATTGAAACCACCACGGCCTAGATAAATTACTAGATAAACTACTTTGGCAAGAACTGAGCTTGCAACTCTCTAGTTTGCAAAAGCAGTTCAAGGTCAGAACTTCTGTCTCACATGTGGATGTCATCACTACCCCGACATGTGCATGAAATTTCAGGTTCCAGCAAATTACAAATCGTCGTTCTTTTTTGAGAAAAGTCAGGGGGGATGGGTCCCTTGGTTCAAGGGGTATGGGTCCCTTAGATTTCCATGATCTTTGCTGCTCTGATGTGTTTTTTTGGTGGAACCCCTGAGGCAAACCCACCGGTAAAGGCTCCTGTACTTAAAGTCTGCAGTCGTGAGACGGAAATACTTGAGCCAAGAGATGGACACCACATGAACTACAAACACAAATCGATGAAGGTATGAGCCTCCATCATTGTCAGACTTTCAAGTCTTGTGCACAACTCACAAATAATTCTCAAAAAGAACATGGCAGAGAAAATTCACTCATCCACAAGCCATCCAAAGAAGGTCTTTCTAAAACTTTTTCTCCTTGACAATGGGCGCTATGCCGTTTAACGTTTTTTTCAACTTTCTGGTTCAACAAAACTGTAAAGCCAAACACTTTGGTCATCGGCTCACCAACCACTGAAGCATCAGCACTGTACATGGGAAATCCCGCGCTTCGTTGGCGCAGCGTTAAACTTTGGGACCCAATCAGCTGGGCCCTTAAGTTAACCCAAAACAGAGCCACTGGTTTCCAAAACTGAGCGTTTTCGAGAGAAGGTGCTACTGTTGATGCTACCACCACAAGGGATCCTGCAAAATCGGGATGCGAACTTTGAGAGACTTGAAATTTACAAAAAAAACGTGCCCAAGAGGTGTCCAAGAGGTGTCCGTGAACATTTGAAACAAAAAAAACATGATATATGTTTCGTGAGTGAATGATTCATTACAAGCTGGAAAGGGAAAATTATGGTGGTTTTTATTTGAAGCACGTGTACCTGGTTAAAATCACGAGACAATCATCACAAGCTCCCCTCCACATCGCTGAACACATCCCTCCAAAAAGTCCCTAAAACAAATCCTTTAAGGTATACCCTTTCTACAAAAACGAATATCCTGTAGTATCCTTCTTTTCAAAGCAATCATCCAGGATATTTCACCACTGCCTTGTATATGAAAGTTTGTTTGGAGTTTCAATCCCCACAACACGTCATGCATCGACCTGACATGCATCTTCGACCACGGTCCTTTTCAATTGAAAATCCAAGGGTTCCAGGTCTGTGTCACGCTTCGACTCCCCTGCTTCAATAAGCTCACGCATCAAACGTCCAGCAACACCCGCATTTTTAAATTGATTGCCACTGGTACCAATAGCCATATAGAAACCTCAAAAAGTTGAGGTGTTTCACAATTTGAATATCCCATGACCATCCATGGGACTGGTGGCATATTTACCTACATGAATGGTTGTTTTTAATGGTAAAATATTAGGTAAATGTCCGTACTGTAAATATACCATACATCCATGGATGCCTCATGGGTTTTCTCACCTTTTTGGATCTGAACAAAAAGGGAAAAAACAGAAAATGGCCCGAAAGTAGATAAAAAAACAACATGTGGATGTTTCCAAAAATGGAGGTACCCTCAATTCATCCATTTTAATAGGGTTTTCCATTATAAACCATCCATTTTGGGGTACCCATAATTTTCGGAAACACCCATATAAAATGATGTAAAATTCAATTTATGTCAAGTTTGACCATCCAAACCTCAAGTAAATTCTGTTTCCCTAAGAATCATTCATTGGACCCTCCTAAAAAGAGGGGTAATGATGACTCTGTTTTTTTTTCGACAGGGTTCTTTTGCATCTCCAAACCAGCAGTTTTGAGATCCCATGATTCTTAGGGTTAAAGAAAAACAAAAAACAAATCTGCCAGGCAATTCTTTGTGACCTTTTTGGGATGGTTAAGTGACCTTTTGAAATGGTTAAGTGACCTCCAATTAGGGGATGAAAAGGTCACGGCTTGAATCACCTGGTGGACATCTTCTCAAAAGCCCAAAAAACCCGGCAAAGCCGATTTGTCGTAGATAGGAACCCAATCCTCCACGGGGCTGTGAAGACGTGGGGAGGGTGGGCGAAAACCTTGGACGCCTACAAGATGATCCCCTACCAGTTATAGGGTTACAACTACACCTAGAGGGGTATATAATATACCATACCTATTTGCACGGCCATGTATAGGGGTTATATAACTCCGTGTATAACTAGGTAGGGGCCCCATCTTGTAGTATAGACCACCTTTTCTTTGATATATTTTCTGCCTTGGAAAACAAAAACACATGGCAATTATTTTTGTTCTGCAACATGTGATGTTTTCCTCCCCCAAAAAAACAAACGTAGCAAACCCTTAGCATTACCTGAAATTACCAGTTTGCACTGGCCAAAATAGGCCAACCCAAAAGGAAAGTTAATCATATTCCAACCATCCATTTTTTTCTGGTGCTTTTGCTGTTAGTTTCAGGGGGGGTACCTACAGTTGTAGTTGATTTTTATGGTAAGTTATGGTAAATGGTAGGGAAATATACCATACAGGACCATACATGAATGGTTGGGAAGGTAAACCTTTTTCACCTCAGAAATTTTTCCGTCAACTCGTCGACTCCTCTGTTACGTCATAGCATGCAGCACAGCCTTGCACATTCCCTGCTTCGGGTAATGGCAAGGTCGGGATGCGCAAGGCTAATCGATAGACTTGATTCGTCCACTGATCTGTCAGGGATGCCAACTCATTTCCTGGATACACCGCCTGGTGAATGGGAGGAATTGGATGATTCACCATTGAAAAGCCAAACGAAAGATCATGAAAGCTGCTTAATTAACTCCCAAACGGAAGTGTTAAAATAAATCACGAGACTAAACTAATGGTCGTGGGCAAACACAACCTGCAACAAGGCCCCAAAACCTCTTTGCGGGTTATCTGTTGTTACTTGATGTCGACTTGTTTGAACTTGTCAAAATCTGTTTACCACTATATATACACATATTTCTATATATATGTATTATATTCATAGTCTCATAGTATATAATATCTATTCTGCATATTCACTATTCACGATTGTCATCTGCAGAATCCACCATTTTTCCACAACTTGTCTTTTGTTTCTTAAAAACAAAAAACAACCATTTTTGATACCTAAGAAAAGTATTCATGTCTCATCATCCCCCAAAAAAAGGATGAGTCTATACTAGTTGGTGGTTGAACCAACCCATCTGGAAAATATTAGTCAAAATGGATCATCTTCCCAAGGGTGAAAATTAAACAAAATATTTGAAACCACCAACCAGTACCATGGGACCCCAAAACCATGACAAATTAAGGTTTTAGGCCCTAGAATATGGGTTGTAACCCTTAAAAATGAAGGTTTTTGGTTCCCATGGTATTTGATGATTTTTTACCCCCTCCCAATTTGTCGTATAGCAAAAATCGGACACATTTTCGCCTCGGGATCGCTGGGATAAAGATGAAAGTCATGGTCACAGGAAGGTTCCACGCTTCCAACCAAGATTTTGCCACCCACTTCGGGCCTTCGTTTCGATGAGAGGGGAATGAAAGGCGAAAATGGCAAGTTTTCCAAATTAAACCCGGTCGGTTTTAAAATGATTCCATTGATGAAGTTTTCATGGCATTTTTGTTTGAATGGTAAATTAAATAGGTAAATAAGATATTTTAAAAAAGGTTATAGTGGTTTAAATAATCAAAGGGTTACTTACCGTAAGAAATTTTGGAAACAGGGATTTCCGTTTTTGGATCCGATGGGATGTTTTGGAGATTTTTTTCTCCTATCAGGTCACCAAGTTTGAGCCTACCACCCTTGGAAGCGGAGTATCCCCCAAACAAGGGTCACCAATATGACACCAAACCTAACAATGTATCATCATAGGGTGAACCATGGGACGAACGGCATATGTACCTACATGAATGCTTGATTTTTATGGGAAATGTAAGTAAATATACCATCCTCCCATGGATCCAATCGGATAGGGAAATCCTTCAACATTAGAGGTTCATTGTTTCATCCCAGAAACATGGGTCCTATTTAATGTTCCCGGATTGATGTCTGGTTGACCTCCAAACAAAACGTTGATCTTCAAGCAAATGTTCTGGCAACATGACCGTCAATGACCATCAAATGATTCTGGTTGACCTTCAACTAGTTTGATCTTTATGAATAATCTAAATCAGAAAAAGGACCATCAATCAACCAAATGGTTGATTCAGAATTCAAATAATGATCATATGATCCATGTTTCATCATTTTCTAGCACATCCCAAATGTTCAATTCTTAGCCATCTCTATCCCAAAGTAAACATACAAAAAAAACAAAAACTCATCCTCCGCTTGGCTGATTTTGTTTCCAGGCCGCCGGAAGTAGACGCCAGCGTCCATGTCGGTGCACACCAATCCCTCTCCACCATCATCCCAAGAAACTTCTGGTGGAGATGACACGTACGCCACCTCCTGGGTGTCCAACAAAAAAGGTTTGCCGAATCAACAACCAGGTGATTCAAAGTGCCCTTTTCATCCCCTAGTTGGAGGTCACTTAACCCCTTGAAAGGGTCACTTAACCATCCCAAAAAGGTCACTTTGAATCACCAGGAATGTGTTGTTCACTGATTTTTTTAAGAGTGATTTTAAAAGAAAGGACTAATCCATGACAATGATGATCAGAACAATTGAAAATAGAATGCAATTATGGATAACAATAAAATATAGATTCCATGTGTTGTATATATATATATGAGTTACGGACAAAATTTGGTACATGGCGAAGGGACATCCTAAAGTAGGGTGGGCCCCTTTCGGTTTTGCAGTGGCGGCACCTTGTACAAACCTTCCTGAGGGTATCGTTTTGGGTATCGTTTTAGGGTGGGCCCCTATCGGTTTTGCAGCAATGGCAGCCCCACGACCCTCCCAATACTACATTGGTCATACCTAATTTTGTCCGATACTCATATATATATATATATAGTCAAAGATCGTTGTAAATCCAAGAATCTAGTGTGCGTGTGTCTGTGTGCAATGATCATCTGATACACATTGATGAACATATACACACACACAAATTGCAGGAAGGCGACTTAGAAATGACTTCAATGAAGTCTTGTCAGAGTTTCAGTGCGCACTACTTACCCCTAAGATGGTCCGAATCTATGGAATATTTACCTATACATTTATCATCGATTTAAGGCAACATGTATATATTCAAATTCCCGGAGATTCGTTCTACCAATTGGTTGGTTTACCCGAATTGGTCGGTTAAAATATTCCACTCGCATTCAGAGCGGATAAAATGGATACTGTTTTCTTCCAACGTTGGAAGTAGTTGGATGTCAAAAAGCACCTTTTAAAACACAGCTGAAACACCGGTGAAAATATGGTGAAAATGGTTCTAATCGTTTTATATGTATAGTACCCATAGGATCCATGTATGGTATATTCACCTACATTTGGTTGATTTTTATGGTAAATGTAGGTAAATATACCATACATGGATCCTATGTATAGTATTTTATAAAATCCACACATAGATCTCTATCCCATAGGATCGGTATATGTACCTTTATGTAAATATAGCTTTCATGGATCCTAGGTATAGTTTGAGTCTTAGCCAAGTAAAAAAAAAACAAAAAAGAAAGACCTGTTGACACCCGGCTCCTGCCGCATAGGTCGAGTTGAAATCGTCATGTCATTACAATCTGCCAACGCCATTTCTGTGATCTGTGCTGAATGTGGCCCTGCCACATTCACCACAACAGGAGCTTCAATTTCCATATCTCCACATCGTACACCTCAGCGAAACAAAATCACGGAATCACCACCCATACCATCCATGTATGGTATATTTACCTACACTTACCATAAACATCAACCAAATGTAGGTAAATATACCATACACGGATTCTATGGGATATGTTTTGCTGATCCCATGAACCTGCCTTAGGCAAAATTGTGGCCCGAGGGGCCAGCGACACGTCCGTTGCGGCGGACGATTTCTGTGACACTTTGGCCAAAGATGAAGTCAGCACGTCCGGTGGCCTGTGCTTGGAGGATCTTCCCACTTAGTTTTTGTGACTAATAACCATGGTGAGTTGTTGTCCCCTAAGGATCGGGTTGTTCCCCTTCCAAATGGCCATGCATGGCTTATAAATGGGGGTTACTCACCACTGAAACTAAGTGGGATGATTTTCAAGTATGGGTTGAGTCAATTTTGAGTTTCAATGTCGTTGACATGCTAACAATACCTTTGGCAAATGCTAAGATCTGTTGAGATGGGTATGCAGGCACAAACAACAAACATCTTAGAAACAAGAGCCAGTCGCAAGAGACACAACAAAAAGGCCTCGGCTGCTGCTTGCAAGTTGCAAGCTGCTAACATAGGATCGCTGACATATCCTGTGAACGGCACTTTTCGGGTTGCCACCGACAAAATCATGGTCAAGTGACCGACCAAGTAAAGCCGAAGAGTTCCATCATATGCTCCATGGAACTGGGATATTTACCTACATGATCCTACATGAATCGTTGACTTTTATGGTAAATGTAAGTACAAGGGTCTTTTCGGTTCAAGACCATTCAAAAATAACTTGGACTTCTAAAAGGGTGTTCTGGTAAACCCACCCAGAAAATTCATCATCTGCGTTGCTTTTTGCTCCACGTTTTGCCTTTCCAAAAACCGTCCCGTGGGTCTCTCCTGTAAGTGGAAAATAAACGGCGTCTTTCAAAGGTGGCCCAGTAGGTTCTCCAAATGAATCATCATCGATGCGGACCTCTCCCAAGGTAGTGATTGCATCGATGTATCTCTTCAGCAATGAAGATGATATTCCCACACAAAACACGACAAAATGATTCGAAATCCAAATTAAGTCATGGAAATATGTCCGACAAAATGAAAATGCGAAAAATAGTAATGATGATTTTTGATGATTGTTGTTCATATATGAAAAAAAATCCTATCAATCCTTGTGTTTTTTTTGAAATCTCACTCTTTTATGGAAAGATCTTCCAATTTTGAATTCACCTTTACATCATTTGGTGGCCTGTTTAAACCCAAAAACAAAAAAAGACTTCCACCTCCCAATCCAACCCACGGGTTGAACCACCTGTGGACCATAGGATTGCAAGTCAAATTGCAATCTTCGTTGAATTTCATCGCCGGACCAAAATTCAAAAGGTAAACCCACCGCTTCGTGACTTTGCACCTGAGCGAACGGAGCGGGCAACGGCTTTTCGTGGGTGATGGTGGCTTCCCAGGATGCTGGCTTAGTAATGAAGGTTTAGGTTTGGGGAGGGTGTTTTTGGAAGGCACACAAAATATATAGATGAATCTAAAGGATGGCCATGACTCATGTTTTTTTTAAAGCAGTTCCACCTCCAAACCCTAAGATGTTCCATGGTACTGCAAGATGTACCCTACATTTATATACAACAAATTAAAGCCATTAATGGATCAGTGAATATTCCATGTACAGTACATATATACAGCGCATGAGGGAAAAAAATGACCCAATATAAGGCCTACACATAGGATCTACGGTGTAATTTACCTACATTTACCATCAAACAACCACCATTCATGTAAATAAATATAATGGATCCCATGGATACTATGCCCTAAGCATCCAGTTATGTCCTAAGAAAGGGATTAACCCTACAATCCTATTGTGGGGATGGGATTGGGACCATCAAACCTACTCTAGGGAAGGGTATGGATGCTTAGGGATGGACTATGATTTTTTCACAAAATCGCTGCATCTAAGCAGCCACTCTCTCCAAAAATAGCTGACTCTGCGGCGATCTCAGCACCAATGCACCACAGCGACGTAAGCGTGCCAGTCCACCGGGAGGGTCCTGGCTTGGAGGTATCATGTAGCATTCGTCACAGGATTCATGGTATTTACCTGTATTTACCATACATTTGAACCAAATGTAGGTATACGGTATACCATGCATGGATCCTATGGGTACAATAAACCAGAGTGTTGCCGTTTGTCGTGACTTGTTGATGTTTTCTCCTCAAACAAAAAACAAAAACCGAAACATGGGCCCCTACGAGGCTTGACCCAATTTTCCACTTGTTCAGTTTCGGACTTTTTCCCATCTTGCTCCAATGGCTAATCATCTGCTTTGCAGAGACTGGATTTTTCATTGATAACGCGCGCTCCACTCAAACATTTCTTTGGCCCTTTTTTAAAGATTTCAAATGATTTCATAAATTCAGGATCCTCTGCTAGATTCTTCTCACACTTCCTCACAGAAATCGCCACTCGTCTTGTGAAATTCTTCACGGGTCGGAGAGATTTGTTTATCGTTGAACGACGTGAAGTTTCGACTATCCCAACTAGCAAGTTAAGATGTCTCGAGACACCAAGTAACTCATGTATATTTGCGTGCGGGTTGCACGTTCCTGGTCCCCTTTGATGGTATGGTCCCCTCCTCATGGTATGATAAATATTCTTACTACTACTTCTACTTCTACTTGTACTTCTACTTGTACTTCTACTTGGACTACTACTGCTGCTGCTGCTGCTGCTGCTACTGCTACTACTACTACTACTACTACTACTACTACTACTGCTACTGCTACTGCTACTGCTACTGCTACTGCTACTGCTACTGCTACTGCTACTGCTACTGCTACTGCTACTGCTACTGCTACTGCTACTGCTACTACTACTACTACTACTACTACTACTACTACTACTACTACTACTACTACTTCTGCTTTGCCGAGAGTGGATTTCTAGTCAATGAATTTCGTGTAAAGAATTGCTCTCTCTTACAATCCGATTGTTTCAATGAAGGCACGTGAATTTGCATACTGAAAAAATAATGAATGCGGGCTGCGGTAAAAAAAAAACCGTTCTCTCTTACAACTCATTTCCACATGCCAAATCCTTGTAAGGTAATTGATTGACTGTATTTAGGGATTTGCGTGAACAATTAAACATCAAAAATGAAGGAGGTGAAAACAGTGAGTCTAATTTATCTAACTAAGTCTATTTTTATAGATACATGTGCTAAAAAATGCCGGTATTTCAATATTTTAAATATTTTTAGCGGGGCCGGGGAATGTTCACCCACATGTACCCTGCAAGTCAAAGACCAGTGAAATAGTGCCCCCGGAAAAAAATCACTACCATACAAATTCAAATGATAGTCGTTTCTTATAGACAAGTTCTTTAGTGTTCTTTGGACGCAGGATATAATATGACTAATTATATTTGTGCTATCCTTTGCAGAATATTTCAATGACACGTTTGCCAAAAATTCTGACTCATCATCTTGCTGATTGTTCGTCAGCTTCAAGCCAAATTTCTTCAGCAAAATTTTCTTCAGCAAAATGATTGAGCCAAGTGAGAGATGCTTCAAAACCATCTCTGCGGAGCATTTTTTCATCTTCCTTGGCAACCAATTTCAAAAAGTGAAGAAGCAGTGAACAAGCTGAAGACCTCAGTATTTTAAATGAATTTACATGATCTTAGATCGTGACAATTTTACAAGCTTTTGATTTCTTGTGAAATTACGCGCAGCCAACAATTTGCGCAGCCAAGTTGCATAGCATCGTAGAATACAACGCATTTTGCCTTTTGAGACATGACCAACCACTTGGCAAGTCGTCGCGAATTTTTCAGACTCCTCACGTTTCGTGTCACGAAACATGTTTTGTGTGTCGTGTTTCTATGGTGTTAGGTATTTTCTCCCTTAAAAATGTTGTATCATTTCGGTAAAATGTTATGGTCTAAGTCTAATTCAAAATGTAAATCTATGCAAAATGTAAAAACAACAACATGAGATTCTGATTCACATACCACACTTTCTAAAGTCACAAAGTTATTTTTTCAAAAAGATGAAGATGCAAAGGCATTACTTAACTGTCCATTATGCTCCATGGGAACTGGAAGATTCATACCAATCCAAGAATGGCGAAAAAATCTATGGACCGATCTTCAAGCTCCATACCCGTGGTACCCAGTGGTACCCGAAATTCGCCAACCATGGATATCCATGGATCCCATAGAATCCATGTATGGTATATTTACCTACATGAATGGTTGATTTTTATGGTATTCATGTAGGTATATAAATATACCAATCCCATGGATGGTATGGGTGATGGAAAATGGTGGATTTTTTCAAAAAACCCCCAATTTGTTGCCTTGCCGATGTGAATGAGATTTGAACCAACCTGATAGGGTCACGGATAAACCACCATTTTTGGGGGATGTGATCAATCTGCATCGGGGAAACGACCTCGACATGACATATTTGCTCGAGGAGGTGGGCAGCCTTTAAAGGGCTCCAGGGTATCTCAAAAATGCAGGTATACCCCTGAAATTTAACATGGAACCTGAAAAGAGGTCCCTGGAAAAGGAGATTCCTTTTGGAAACCATCATTTTCAGGCTCCATGTTAAATTTCGGGGGAGTATACCAATTAAACTAAGTAAACCTTATTTTCCGGCTATTTTTGGGGGGATGGGTTTTCCCATAAACCTTGCTTACAAGCTAGCTTATATAGGTGAGGATTCCTGCATGTTAGGTACCTGAGACTAGTTGGTGGTTGAACCAACCCATCTGAAAGATATTAGTCAAATTGGATCATCTTCCCCAGGGATCCGGGTGAAAATACAAAAAATGTATGAAACCACCACCCAGATCACCCAGTAACACCTCCTGAGAAGGGTACTTGAACCTCCAAAACATACCAAAAGCCCTAGGAAATGTTTGGTGAATCGGTCGCTGGGTTGGGCCCTTGGCTCCTCCATAATTTCAGCTCCTTGAGATATGCTTTCTGCAGCTTTGCGCGCAAGACTCTCAGAGGAATTTGTGGCAAGTAGCAACACTGGAGGTAATTTCCTCAGCATTGTTGGCAAGTTGGAAATGATCTACTCCTTTGAGTATTTGCAACACACCTGGAAACACCATCCCATAGGATCCATGCATTTTTTATATACCTATACATTTACTTTAAAAATCAAACAAATGTAGGTAAATATGCCTCTCCCTGGACTCTATGGGTACAAATACAGGTTCAAAGCTTCTGCCTTTGGGTGGGTCAATTTCAGCAGTCTTCATTTGCAAAAGGAAGATTCGCAGGTATTGAAGGGCCAAGCGTTCATGCCCCACGAACTTCAAAATTGTGTAGCCGAAACCATTTATTAGTGGTTGGCTATCAATTGGAGGATGAACCAAGTCTTCACATAGGAAATGGTAGTTTTACCCTTTTCATCCATTTTAAAAATGGTTGGCTTTTCAGGTACCAGGTCACAATTATTTTCAATGGATGGAAATGGTGAAAGAACAACCGCTTCATGGAATCAAATTGGATAAGCCATTTGGCCATTTATTTCTAAAATGATGGCTGGCCGTCTCTTTCCCACGACCCCAATGCCACGTTCTTGCCAGGAAATAGCCGGCCTTAATATGGGATTATGCAACCCACCATTGTCCTCTAAAAAGGTCTTATTAGGATCTTATTTCCCGGGATGACAGTGGGGGGGGGGGGTACTGGGATGTCCTGTTGGTACTTAATGAATGGATGATAACCTCTATGTAAGTAGGATGTTTACGTCCGGCATCATAGGTGAAATAAACTAACTTACTAATGATCGTTACTAACTTCCAGCCGGGCACCCTACTTGCAGGATCATCCCAGTTAGTAAGTAGTTAGGATCACCCCCATTTATAAGCCATGAATGGCCATTTGGAAGGGGTCCCACAACTAACCATGATTACTAACCACTTACTAAATAGGATGATCTTCCAAGTACATGTACGTAACAAAAAACTCAACCAGTCATGGATCGGTAAAAAACAAAAACAATCCCGTGGTCCATGGGTCATGTTTTTTTTTCGGATCCATACAAAATGGGCGGTTCGAGCCCAATCATAAATCTAGTTGGTGGTTGAACCAACCCATTTGAAAAATAAGAGTGAAATTGGATCATTTCCACAGGTAGAAGTGAGAAAAAAAAAGTCTTTGAAACCACCACCCAGCCAATCATAAATGGAGCCTTAGATTCCCCTCACATTTTTGAGTCAATTCCCCAACTCCAAGACGCTCGGCTTTCGACAAAAAGTTGTTGATCTCCTCAGTGACGTTCAGATCCGAAGATCAAATCACGGGATTTTGGTTTTCCCATGGGGAACAACGGATACATCACCATTTTAAAATGGTCGCTTGAACAAGAATTTCCTATGTAAAGATTTGGTTCATCATCCAATTGATAGCCGACCATTTGTAAATGGATGTTTCAGGTTACAGAAATACATGATTTCAATAATTTAAGGATTCGGATACAGAAGGAATAATGTTGAATGATAATGACAATAGGAACCACTGAAAATCATATAATATAACAATGAGTACATACACTCCCTGAAACTAACATAGCACCTGAAAATAGACCCCTGGAAAGGAAAGGTCTATTGGAAACCACCATTTTCATTTGCTACGTTAGTCTCAGGGAGGGTATATCCATAGGATTCATGAAGTCGCATATTTATCAACTCATGACTGATTCAGATCCCGTGGCTTCAGCATGGTTGTGTTTGGGAGAAGTCAATCCTTTTCATAATGGCCTATTGTAATCTCCATTTATTATAGCGCCGGGCACATTACAATCATTCCTAAAGCTGAATTTTTGTTTGGGCAGGAAAAAGGGGGGGCATTCCCTTCCTAAACCATTCATTTCAAGGTGACCTTCACTGTCTCTTTATAAATTTTGGCTCAAGATATCTGGCCGCCGGACTCACATCTCCATCCCAAACAACCCGGTGGTTTACTCAAACTGTGAAAACACACCGCTTCCGTCCGGTTTCGAAACCTATGAAAAAAAACCTTTCCAGCGTTTTTTTTTGAAAACAACATACAGATTGTTTTGTTTAACGCTAAGAAAAAGATATCCTGAACATAAAAACAGAACCGGAACCGATCGGATTTGACATTAATACACTTTGGGGTCTGTAAGACAGGTTCGTGTGATTTTTGTTGCGCCAACAAAAATAATAACGGGCCGAAAGAAAACACATCTTCCAAAAGGGGAAAAATAAGTCGGATATGAAAGGTCCTGATGTTTTAGGAAAAATCAATTTGTAAAGTTCTATTTACCTAGAAAGCTGGGTAAGTATAGGGTGTAAGCATGCACCAGCTTCACTGAGTTTTGTAGGTAAGTATAGGGGTTTGGGGAGTGGAATTTGAAGCTAGATAGACAACTCATGAAGTTCCCTTCAGTGCTCCTCATCAGAATGCAGAATGCCTTGGAAGTTGCAAATGCAACTTGACCTTAGTACAAAGTTTGCTACCCGAAGAATCATGGGATCTCAAAACTGGTGGTTTGGAGGTCCAAAAGAACCTTGCTATACAGAGTCAAACTCCTCTAATGGGAGAGTCCAATGATTCCTAGGGTAGAACCAAAATCCCAAACATATCCATTCTGTACCACGAACTTCTCCAAATGTCTGTTTTTATCGACATGAAAACGATGAAGGGAATGTTTACATATCATTTTTATAATTTATAATTTATAATATATACACATACCTTGTCCCTGAAAAGTCCAGTGAATCAGTGAATCAGTGAATGGTTGATATGTATTTGGTAAATGTTATACCAGTCCCATGGATCCTTTCCTAGTCCCGTTCGGTTTCCTGGGTTTCCCCAACAAGCAGCTCAGGGCCCAAAGTGCCTCCCGTGCCACGAGAGGATTCTTCTCGCGCTGGGTGCTCGGAGCACCCAACAGTCGCAGTACCACCCAAGCACCTGGCACTTGGATGTCACAGAAGGTTAGGATCAATGGTCAGTGAATGAGTTATAACCTACCCATGGGCCCCAAAAACCTACATGTTTTAGAATCTAGAAGGTTTTTATGGTCAATCACCTGGTTTTTTGGGTGGCCAAAACCCTTTATTTTTCATGGTGTTGGGGGCTCATGATGCTTATAGATGGGATATATTGGGGTCATAAGTTATAACTTATAACCCAGAAAAACCTTTGATCCTAACCTTTGGTCCAAGGCACGGGCCTGAATTTTCATGGGACATGGGGGTACCCATCTTGTTGGAGGATGGGCTCCCTGTTTTCGTTGGTCATAAGGATCCAGTTGTGGGACCCCTTCCTTACATGTCCATACATGTCCATGAACATGGCTTATTATAAATGGGGGTGATCCTAACTACTTACAAGTCCTGGGATGATCCTGCAAGTAGTTGGTGGTTTCAACCAACCGAAATGAATGCAAAACATGCGTATTTATTAGTCAAAATGGATCATTTTGCCAGGTAGGAATATTATTAGTTTCATCCCTTCCATAAAAGGATGAGTGCAATGAGGGATTCTGAAAAACCACCAGGCCATCCCTTAGGCCAGCTATTTCTTGGTTGGGAGGTGAGCCCTGATTCATATCCCTTTCAGTTGACATCGATGAAGATCAAGAATCAATGATTTTAAAAGAAGGACGTGTCCAGAATGCGTGAAAAAAAAACTTGGAGATTGAAAGAAATCCCGGGAATTTCTATGAATTTTACGGGAGAAAAGTCCTAAAAAAAAACACGCAATTCTCACGACTTGGTTGGTCAGCTGGAGGTTTATGTTATAACAAGTGTGTTGATAATTTCATGGTGTTCTGCTTCATTGTGGCGGTTCAGGGCACGCCTTCAGACTTGCCATAGAGATGGATGGGCAATGGAAAATTGCCTCAAAACAACTGACCCGCAGAACCTGATGGCCATCCACTTATAAATGGCTGTTTCAAGTGGATGGTTCCAAATCTTTGCATGGAAAAATGGTGGTTGAACCAACCCATGAATCGAGAAAATATGCGGAAGTCAAATTGGATCATCTCTCCAAGGTGTCAGGAAAATATTTTGAAGAATACCACCTATAGACACACATCTGCGAATCTGCGTATTCCCGCCCGGCGTTGTCTCGAACATGTTCTGTAGGAAAATTCCGAAAGAACTAGATCCATTTGGTGCCAGGCAAAATTCAAAAAAAACATGAAGACTCATTGAAAAATGATTGAACATCGATTTGTCTTCGATAGAAGTCGTCACCGATTGAATCACAGATTGCAAACGTAAAGTTTCCCAACAACAACCCCTATAAGTTGGCCGGCCTTACTCCTGGGGTAACTGGGGTAACTGGAATAACTCTTAGATAAGTGGAATTATTTCACCCTTTTTTTGTGACTGTTCTTTGGGGGGCCGGAAAGCCCCATCTTGGTAGGTCGACTGGTGATGGAGGGTGAAAAATATCGAGACACGAGATTCTATGAAGACCATGGCTGCCAAAATGTCACTAACTCTTCGATCGAGGCCATCCTGGAGGATGTGTTGTTGACGGATCCATGGGAAAACCTACATTTTGAGACGTGTTTTATGGTAAATAACCTGGTTTTTAGGTGGCCGAAACCTTTATTTTTCATGGTTTTGGAGGCTCATGGTATACATGAAGGATTGATGTGTTTGGAAAATGAAGGTCTATATTTATATTTACCATACACATGGATCTTATGTGGCTTACAAAACAAACAGCACTAATTTCAAAGAGTCTAAGAGATGGCACCTCGGAATTCTTATTTGCAAGATCTCACGAGAATCAACCATTGATGCGTAGGAAAACATGTGATGATACATAGATGCTTATCATGGAATTGGCACATTGTCATCTTACATATGTAACATATGTAATTATGTAATCATGAATAGTCAAAATTAAAACACATCTTCGCAGGTTCTTCTCAATTGTTTGAAGCTCTCCCTTCTTGTTAAAGCCAAAACACAATCCTCTACAATTACAACAATTCACCCTGGCCACAAGCGCCACAAAATTCCCCAGGTTTTTTGTTCCAAAGCGGACCTGTAGTCGGTCCGCCAATCGATCACGACGTCCATCAAAGAAGGAATCCACTAACCTCAAGAGGTCGATCCCATGACGAGAAATTCTTATGGGAAAAGTTGTTCACAAATATACCAGGCAACCCATGGATCCTATGGTAAGTTTGTTTCGTTTAATTCAAGAAGCAGCCAGGATCCATGAGTTTTCAAGCAGTTTTCGTTGTTTCAGCTTTGTGGTTACGCGAAAGCTTTGTGGTTACATAAAAATGCATCCTTTGGTGGTGATACGGTTGATGGCTGAAATCCGGCTAACCAGTTGATACTGTAGGTAGTTGAAATCCCATTATCTACACAATTTGTACATCCAAACGGTGGTTGGCCTGAGTTTTCTGAACCCTCAACAGTATGAACAACCAATATTATCTGACCTGAATCCTCTAAGAGGCTCTCGAAGTTGAGACCTGAAACCTGGAACCTGCAGGATCCTGCAGGTTTAGCTGCCACTCACATCATCCCGCCGATCCACGGATTCCCAAGGGACGAGAGGTATAGATTTACCTACGTAATACTTTGCCATAAAGATTTCAACGAAATGTAGATAAAAGCCAACAATAGTCCGATGGATCCGATTTTCGACAAGAAAATCCTGTGTGTGTGTGTGTTTTCCCCAAGTTTTTTTGGTTTCGGTCTCTGAGTCGAGGAAACACAGTGCTGAAGCCATGGGATAGCAAGTGTTGAGCGATGTCTGTGGCACCACCTGGCACTGGAACTCCACCTGGTGCAGTGACAAGGTCTGGTGAGACAAGTGGCGAAACCCTCGGTTTTGGTGGGGTTTTTGGGTGGATGATGATGGTTGTTGTGGTGAAGGTCCTATAAGGTGTTCTGAGTCTTCATTTTGGCGACGATTGACTCATCTGGATCACAGCTATGGGTGATTGTGCTTTCTGTATCCCAAAAAAACTCTGAAATCTGACTTCGTCATCTTGAGGTTTCGGGGGGTCTGGCAGAGCCATTGTAAAGGCTGGTGCCAAGCAAATGATAGCAAATGCTGACTGGCCTTTTTGTCGCTTCTTTGCTTTCTACGCACCCCGCATCATGCAGTACGCAACCAGGTCTTGAATGAGCCGAATGGTGCAAAAAACGGATGATAAGTGATTCAAATGAACATGTCGAGACCCCATCAGGTCTCAATGTCCGCCGCAAACGATGCGTGTGTGACTGACCATTAAGCTAATGATCATGAAACGCTCGTCAATGAGTTCGTGAAAGTTTTTGCAGCCTTCTCTGGCAATGTCATTGTAAAGCCAGCAGCTGCCAAGCAAACGGTGGCAAAAACGGAACAAGAGATGCTTGGAGGGAATGTTCCACTTAAAGGCGCAATGATGCCACCCAAGCGTGCTGTTGTTTCACAAACAGTCAAAGCTACTTGGGAACCAGCCTCACTGAAGATCTCAGCCAAAGCCAAATACACAGTTGTGAAGCATACATCCAAACACAAACGCCCCGCCACTGCAGCTGACAAAACACGGATGCTACCAGCTTCGCCTGTACTGCAATAGAGTAAACATATGCCAGCAAGGATAAATCCACATGTCTGAACATTGTTCCTCCCGTACTTTTTGCTACTGGCAGCCAGGAAAAATCCCAAGACGTCAGCAGCATGAAGAAACATGCAGCTCAAATAAGGATCTTTTGAGAGTTGTCCAGCAGAATAGGTCAGACCATAAAAGCCACAGCCACAAGCCAAAAATCCCACTGCCAAAGATAGGACGTTTTTTCTCTCTAGAGCCCAAACTGCCACATTTTGGCCGGATGCGGATGCCACCGTGTTTCTAGAGTTCTTGCTGATGGCAGCTGGAAATGACTGCACAACATTCAACCAATTGGGAAAGGCCATGCCAAGACCAATCATCATTGGCACTGAACACCACAACAATGCTTCTAGCCTCCAGTCCATCATCCTTGTCATTCGACCACATGACCAGGACATCAGAATGGTGACCATGCTGTACATCATGTTCATGCCGACAAGATATCCTCGACCCTGCTCTGCAAAATACACCTGTGTAAGGGCGGTGATATTCATAAGCAGGCCATGTGCAAACCTCACTGTGGTGAAGACTACTAAGTTTCCTGCAGTCAGGTAAGGCAACGTCACAGTTGCCAAGTTTACCATGAGAAGTCCGACGACATGCAGCACAAGGAGTTCTTTCTTCCCAAAGATTTCCAATGCACTATCCAAGACTGGTGCACTTACCAGCCAACCCACGAAGATTGCAGTGGTTGTAATGGGAAGTGTATTTTCACTCAATCCGGGCAATCTCGGATCTGTCGCAATTTTGAAGTCAAGAAAAAGGGGTAACACATGGCAAGCAGGTAATGCTAATGAGATAAGTCCAACTCCTGCAAGTTCAAGTAGAGAGGTTTTGTTTTTAATCTTCTCAGACTCAGACTCAGTGAAAGTTTGGACTTGATGTTGACCTTCCGCCTGCAGCTTACGACGCCTTTGCCTCAGCTTTCCACGACCTTTGATCCAAATGATGCCAATCAGTAGACAAATCCCTCCCAACATCAGCATCTCGTCAACCAACCGGAACCACGGCCGGGGCCGTGTGGGGGTGTCCGGTGCCACAGCCCCAAACGGGGCTTGAGAACAAAAAATTGGTGAGCCGGTGAGACACGTTTGAAATCCACCAAGGGGAAGGTGCCAAAAGATATCACACAAAAAAATATGAAACAGTTCTTTTGGATGACATGAATTAAATTATTTTTGGTAATTTGATTGATTTACCAGTGGTACCGCACGAGGCGGTGGCGGAAGTTTCAAGAAGAGGAAAACTATAGGAGAGATTGGTTGTTGTGAGTCACGGATGTCAGAGCAAAAACACTGACCAACTGACTAACTAGCTAAATGACTAATTGACTAACTGATCATTTGACGAACTGACTATTGACTTTCTTACTGACTGACTGATTGACTAACTAGCTAACTGACGAGCTGACTAGCTGACTAATTGATTAACTGTCTCATTGACTGAGTGACTAGCTGACTACCTGACTAATTAATGAACTGACTAACTGGCTAACTGACAAACTGCACTAGTTAACAAGCAGATTGACTAGCTGACTCATTGACAAACTGATGAACTACCTGACTAACTAATGAACTGACAAAGTAGGTAACGGAAAAACTGACTGATTGATAGATAGATTGATTGATTGATTCTTTGTTGACTGATTGATTGATTAATTGGTTGATGGATTGGTTGATTGATTGATTGAGTGATTGATTGATTGATTGAGTGATTGATTGATTGATTGATTGATTGACTGACTGACTGACTGATTGATTGGTTAATTGGTTGATTGATTGGTTGATTGAGTGATTGATTGATTGATAGATTGATTGATTGACTGATTGATTGATTGATTGACTGATTGATTGAGTGATTGATTGATTGACTGACTGACTGACTGATTGATTGATTGATTGTTTGGTTAACTGACTAACTGACTGATTGACTTACTGACTAGTTGATCAATTAACTGACTGTCTAACTGACGAACAGACTAATTGACTTTCTGACTGACTGGCTAATTGACTATCTGACTAACTGACTAGGTAACTCACTAGCCAACTGACTAACTGACTGATTGGCTCGCTGATCAATTGGTTAATTCACTGACTGATTTTCTGACGAACAGACAAATTGACTTACTGACTGACTGACGAATGGACTATCTGACTAGTTGACTAACTGACTAAGAAACGAACTAGCTAACTGACTAACTGACTGATTGACTAACTGACTACTTGGTGAACCAACTGAATGATTAGCTGACGAGCAGACTAATTGACTTACTGACTGACTGACTAACTGCCTATCTGACTGATTGACTAAGTGATTAAGTAACTGACAAGCTAGCTGACTAACTGACTGACTGACTAACTGACTCATTGACCCACTGACTAATGGACGAATGACTAACTGACTAACTAGCTAACTGATTAACTGACACTAACTGACCAACTGACTGACTTGAGTAACTGACAAACTGACTAATTCATTGATTGACTAACTGACTAACTGACTGATTGATTGACTGACTATAACTTACTGACTGACTAATTCTTCGACATCTGAGCTTCAAAAAAGTGGTCCGAACCCCTGAGTTTTTAACATTTTGACTTGCAAATGTGCTTCGCGCCACAGCAGCGTACCATTTTGCCAGATCGTAACTTCAAAAATCGCTCCACGCCTGAGTGTTTTGTGCATTTTTACTTGCAAATGCGCTTCGCGCCACAGCGACGTGCCATTTTTCCAGATCGGAACATCCAAAACTGGTCCCGCACTGAGGTGTTTTGTACATTTTGACTTGAATATGCGCGGCGCGCCACAGCGGCGTGCCATTTTTCAATTCTCTGCTGAAGAGCTACCTTCGAACATCAGGAACCACGAATCATTGAAAAAACAGAGCCATTCGCGACTTTCCTAACATTTGGCGGGTGTGTATCTTGTTTCTAGTGACTCTACGCGTGTGTATCTTCTTTCTAGTGACTCTTCTCGCGTGTTGATCTAATCTACTCTGCTGGACTTCGGACTTCTGACTTGACTTCTCTACTCTGCTTTTCAACTGTCCATATTGTCGGAAGATAGACTTCCAAACTTCCTTCGATTAGCATCATTCAACTTTGTTTCAACAAACATGTTCTTAATTTCTTAGTGCATTTCGGAGGTGATTGGACGCCTCAATCATTCTCTGTCAATACTGTTGATGGAAGAAATCCTGCACCACCTGGGATGTATAATTAAGACCCTGTAAATAATGGGATAAACTGCCATCCTCAACTGGTGATCGCCGGATTTCTTCCATCAACAGTATGACTGGATGCTAGGGTGTATCCAAAATCCTTCNCATCATTCAACTTTGTTTCAACAAACATGTTCTTAATTTCTTAGTGCATTTCGGAGGTGATTGGACGCCTCAATCATTCTCTGTCAATACTGTTGATGGAAGAAATCCTGCACCACCTGGGATGTATAATTAAGACCCTGTAAATAATGGGATAAACTGCCATCCTCAACTGGTGATCGCCGGATTTCTTCCATCAACAGTATGACTGGATGCTAGGGTGTATCCAAAATCCTTCATTTTAAGCTCTCCCACCTTCACCGCTATTCCCAAGCCAATCATCGCCATGAAGCAGCAACACGGTGCCATTCTTTGACACCTGAGAACACGTTGGGCCGGGGGAAAGTTGGACCCTTCCGAAAGGCTACACCGGGGGTTGCTGTGCATTTAAATTTGGAAGCAAAGATTGGATGGTGTTCGAAAACGAAAAAGTCTTCCAAAAAAGTATGGTTCCAAAATAAGACCTTAACAGGTTAGAAAAGAGTCTTGTCACTATACATTACTTTAGATTGATCGTGTTATGTTGAACCTTGTGGTTGTTTTTCTGATTCTACAGTCCCCCCCCAAGATGTGTTTACTAACAAACTGTCTTAGTGACCCTGTGAATTTCGAAGCTTCCAACCAACCGCCCCTTGGCAGGGCTACGGTTTGGCAAACCAACAGTTGGGCCTCATCAAACACCTACAATCTACAAGCATATCAATGAGTCATGATTCATGTTTTGGTTCACCTCATTAATAGACCAAAATGACCAACAATCAACTTCCCAACTGGCCTCATCAATGTGTCATTCATCTGTTTTTTGTTGCAATTCTTTGGGAAGCTTTGTGCACTTATTCCAGAAAAACTATCAACATGTTCACTTATCCCCCTTTTAAAGCTTGCCTTTTTGCAACCTTAGCCACATTCGGCAAAAATGTCTTTCACCACCCTGGCTGGGAACCAGTTTTCTTGCCCCCCCTTCTTTCAGGTCCGATGGGACGTCTCAAAAAAGCGAGTCCCCTATACTGCCCTACTAAACCTTGCACCCCTGGAAGATGAACGGCTGGTTCACCTACAGCTATAAATCACCCATTTGTTTCAAGGAAAATGATCTGAATTCTTCAACCTCCAGGGAATTTTTTTGTGAACCAAGCCGAAAAAATTCTTCCAGGGGTGTACAAGGTGTGATTATTTGGAGGATCGATTCTTAGCCCGGGGTAAACATTTCACCCAACATATTACTCCCCCGAAATTTAACATGGAATCTGAAAATGAATGAAAATGATGCTTTCCAAGTTCGGAACTTCCTTTATTTCGGGACTTCGGACTTCAGGTTCCATGTGAAAAATTTCGGGGGGTGTATAATAAATCAAGTCATGGGGCCCCAACTGCCCAAAACTTCCCCCACCTCTGGGAGCAATGAGAAGAGTCTCAAGGCACCCAATGGTTGTGGCAAACGGATGCCATGACCTGGTGGAATCCCACATCTGGTTGGTGGTTTTTTCCCAACCCCATCTGAAAAATATGATCGTCAAATTGGATCATCTTCCCCAATTTTAGGGCTGAAAATTAAACAAAATATTTGAGTTGCCACCACCTAGTCTACCCTACCCTCCTGGCAAAAAAACATATCCTTCTTTGGTAGCTGGGACATGTTAGTTCCCAGGGCTTGAAACCACCACCCAGACACATTTTTCCGTGGCACCAAACATTCACCCCAAACCCAAAAAAGGCTGGGAAACAAACAGAAACCCTGGCAATTTCTGCGAACCTTTTTGCCAATGAAAACGACTACCTTTTTTTACATGAACAATGATACCACACCGACTTTTGACATGAAAAATAACAAAACACCTAGCAATTCTCAGAGACCTTTTTTAGGATGGTGAGTGAAACCGTGACCCCTTTTCTATGGTTGTTTTTCGTGACCTCCTTCCCGATCAGGGATGAAAAGGCCACGGCGACTAAATCACCTGGGAATTTATTGGGAAAAAAATAGCATCAAAATGATTCAAACATCCAAAAAAAAAACTTCTGCAACTAAATTCTGGTACAACAAAAATTCAAAATAGCTCAACAAACTTCCAACATATCCAACTGCCAAAGTTTTGTTGCCCGCCTAGAAATGGTTCATTTGGCAGTGTAGCCATTTGATGCTTTGGCAAAGGGGCATCCAGGTGCACGGCTGTTGGATTTTTTTCAAGTTGTGCAATTGGAGTTTCGAATGATTTGACATGAATCATACCCTCCCAAAGTTTAACATGGAACCTGGAAATGACAACCTGGAATAGGAGATTCCTTTTGGAAACCATCATCTTTAGGTTCTATGTTAAACTTTGGGAGGGTATTATTTTTGGTTCTGTGATTGATTTATTAGCATCATTCAACTTTGTTTCAACGAAATAACAAACATGTCCTTCATTTCTGGATGTGCGTTTCGGAGGTGATTGGACGCCCTGATCATTCTCTGACAATACTGTTGATGGAAGAAATCCTGCACCAGCCAACATGTAACATGTATGAGACCCTGCAACTAATGGGATATTTACCATATCAACTGGTGCAAAATTTCTTCCATCAACAGTAGTTTGAACTACTATACGCCCATAAGATCCAAAGGACGACAGTACTCATCCATGAAGGATTGATTTTTACTGTAACTTAGCAGGTACGGTAAATATATATATATACGTATATATATATATATGCAAACGTCCCAATGTATCCTGTACCGTACTGGAGTCGTAGGAGTCGAAATTGGAGTCATGGCCAAGTGTTTGTTCAAAGCACTGTCAGGATCCGTTAAGACTTTTGCTAAGGGCTCAAAAGCTGGAAAAAAAAAAGATTTGCTGCACATGAAATAGACATGAAATGCAAATTATGCGGTGTGAAAGAAACGAACAAATACAGACAGAAACGAGATAGAAAAAAAGAAACACAAATCTCACCTTTTCTATAATATATGTTAGCATCGAATCGAAGAATGTTTCTGACAACTTCAAACACTCTCCTTGAGACCAATGTGATCCTCCCACTTCTCGAAGTAGTCATATCCTTCCTGAGGAAACAAACAAATGAAACAACGAATCAACATAGCAAATGCAACCAAAAAAATGGAGGGCGGAAAACGGGTGAGGCAAGTTCAATCAAATTCTCCCTACAAAATCATCCACCTTTTTGCGACCCGAACTGCTCATCATCAGCAAAACACCAGTCAGAATCCAGCTTCCAAGTGACCCGAACTGATCACCCAAGCTGGGGAATACTTAACCCCTGAAAACAGGTCATTCGGGTCCCCTGGATCACAGCAACTTGTGGCATGAAATCAACACGTTAGAATCCAAAGAAAGCATCGGTAGAAATTAGTTTTTGGCACACCAATCAGCAAAAAGTTTCAGGCAATTTCCAAGCCAACAAAAATCAGAATTTCTTTAAAACATAATCACCTAGTTGGCGGTTGAACCAACCCCTTTGAAAAATATTATATCGCCAAATTGGGTTCATGTTCCCAAAGGGCCCGGGGTGAAAATAAAAAAATATTTGAAAACAACACCTATAGTCACTCAATGATCCCGTAACCCTGAAAACACAAAGCTCAACAACACAAACGCATGCGGTTGACCGAAGCTGTTGGTTAGATCTCGCCAATGCATCCAAGTATCCCAAGCAAATTTTACACTATCCAGCAAGCTGTACCTGATATTTTTTTTGCGAGACACACAGCCCTGATGCTCTATGGGCATGGAATATTTACCTACATGAATGGCTTAAAAATTCCAGGGTAAGTAAATATTCCATACATGGAGCATATGGGATAGTTAATATCGTTGTGACAAAATGGATACTATGTGGATGCGCGGCATGTGTGCATGTGTTTTTTTTTCGCGTTGTTTTCAAGCACACCACTCTATCTGCACGTTTCTGAACCTATTGCAAAAAGTTCCAAGGATGATATTTCATCCAGGTTCTTTCACAGTTGTGTGAGCAAACAAAATCCTGAGACACAAATTTATCTGACATAGATATTACTAAGGTGGGTTCACGACTGCCATCCAACACTCTTTCAAAGTTTGCAAACCCATAGGGTTACATGGGACGAACGGTATTACTTTTCACCCATACATATATGGTTGATTTGAATGGAATTAAATTGTAGTATTAGGTAAATATGCCACAAACCATGGGTAATCCTGTGGGGGCCACAAAACATCATCAACCCGAAAACTTCTGGCGAAAAAATATCTCGGCGAAATCCCAGAGGCATCATTCGGCAAATCCCAGAGGAGTATCCTGGCGAAGGGGATTGGTCTGAAAGTCCAACCACCATGGTTTTCTGATGATGGGATATCCCACAGAAATTTAACATAGATACCAAACATGGCCATATTTAAAAGGAGTCATACTAATTGGTTCATGGGTAGGATCCTAATGTTGGCTGAGTAAACATACCTGAGCCATGCTAAAAAGGTCTTTCATCTCGCAAGGTCGTTAGGAATTGCTTCCGCCCCCACTTTCGCATCACTTACGCGGCCAGAGTGCCAGCTTACGCGTTGAAATTCCAGTATTTCGCTTACGCGCCAGCTTACGCTGACTTACGCATCTCAGGGTTTTACTTACGCGTGCATTCTCATGACCACCTTTCTTGCTACATAAAGGGGGGTTTATAGCGTGGCTCACCTGTCCATCCCATCGGGGTCCAAACCCGTCATCCCGGCATCCCGGAAAGATCTCCGAAAGGCACCTGTGGATCCTTGACCCGAACCGCGGAGCTTGTCGATATTCAACGTGCGCCTGGCTGTGTTTTTCTTTGAGGGGAGCGGGGTCAACAAAGAATTTGTGGTCGCAGTAGGTCCTACATGGTATACCCAGGATCGGATCCATGTGTATGTTTGTATGGATTTTATTTACCTACATGAAAGGCTCAAAAATGGCCACATTCAAGGGGAAATGTAGACATACCGTATGAACCCTTTGATGAGCCTTGTTTTGGTTGGATAAAAAGGCCTTGTTTTGGGGGGGAATTTGACCTTAAAAGATAGAGGTCATTAGGGCTCCAGCATTGGTATGTTTACCTACATTTGTTTACCATCATTTAATCATTTACCATCAAAATCCACCAAGTGTAAGTAGCTTGTCGGATCCTATGGTCTTGTTGGATCCTAAAGGGAAACTTAAGACCTCCGGATGTTTGGGATGAAATTGTTGGTCTCTTCCGGAAACCCAACAAAAAACTTCAAATCAACCCGATTTCAGTGGTGATTTTTTTACCTTCAGAACTCCTTCAAGCAACTTTTCAGATTTCAGACCCCACAATGACGTCAGGTTGTGTCTTCCAACACGTTTCTTTATTCCCCATGGATTTTCTACCCTAAATAATCAGCCGGGGATCTCAACACTGGTGGGGACTGGAAATTTTATAGACTCCGATGGAAAAAGCAGAGTCATTCACCCCTTTTAGGAGGGTCCCATGCAGCTGATCCTTAGGGTAACTAGGGTCCGGCTGGAAATGATCGTAACGATCGTTAGTAAGTAAGTCGGCTTGCTTACAACCTATATTTACGGGACGTATTCACAAACCTACTAATTAAGGACTTATGGGGGGTCTAAAAATCCATTTATGATAAGTACCAGCATCCCACATTTCCCAGTAGTTACAACAATAATTTTCTCCCTTCCCGGAAGCTGTTTCCGTTTCGGATCTCAGCTCCGTACCATCCGTTGCGAGACAGCTCAGTGGCAATCGAATTGCCAATCACTCCAGCACCGATGATGATCGCATCCTGAGGCCCCAAAATGTCAGAATTCCGACAAAAACCATCCGAAACTTCAACAGAAATCTAAAACTAATTGGTGGTTGAACCAACCCATTTAGAAAAATATGAGTCAAAATGGGAATCTTCACCATTTTAGGGGTGAAAATAAAAAATATTTGAAACCACCACCTAGTCTTAAAATTATTGAACAAGAATCTGATTTTAAAGAAACATAATATGTGAACATGTCGATGATTTGCCGTTTCATGTATCTCTGAAAGGTGTTTTTTCTTCGACATGTCTTCATTTTGGCGCCGGCTGAGGTGTCCGCATAGCTCCTGCAACGGCGACTGAGCGTCATATGTCTGCTGCCAGCGGGCAACTAGTATACCAACAGTTCAGAATGCTAATGATCGACCATAAAAGTGCAGTGTAGTGTAATATATACTCAAAAATCACAATAACACGTATGTATGTACTATACTAATACTATAGTACTATCAAACAATCCTCTGCCATCTTTTCAAAAATCTTCTTGAAAAAGTTTCAACGATTCTCAAACAAATCTTTAAATGGAAGAATCAACTGATCAACGTTTCCACCGACACAGTGGCCAAGCTCATTTTCTGCCAGTGATGACAGCGCACACGGGGGGCACACAGCCGGCACACAGGTGCATCTCTGTCTGGGAATTTTAGAGTTCCAAAGCGACTTTGATCACATTGTCTTGATACCTAAGTTTGGCTGGAATCTCAAACAGTTGCAACAAAATACATGGAAAAAACAATGAAAAATACCTGACTGCTCATGAAAAAAAATAAACTTGGATCTTTCAGATGGGGTTTTGAAACAAGTTCTGCCCCCCAAAAAAATGTGGGTCTTGATCTTGAAGGTAGGTGAAAAAAATACGGCACTGAAAAAAAATCTGACAACATTAAAAGGAAGGATCCAGATATAAAAAGATGCCGAAGACAAGAGAAATTCCCCCTCATGTTTTTTTGTCTGGCAGCCAGGATGCTCCGTTGCCACGATGAAAGCTTTCTGAATCTCTGAGAGTTGAAAAGTGTGAGTGATAATGCCTTGACGGCTGCCACAGGCCGTGCAAGGCGGAGCGTTCCGGCCATGTTGAACCCTAGGCTGACATGAATATGAATACAAGCCATAGCATCTATGTATGGCTGGTATATTTACCTGCATGAATGATTATGTTTTATGGTACATGTTGGCAAATAAAAAAATTATACCATACATGGATTGTATGGGTTGTACTAATTACTGGTTCATGGTCCAATGGTGGGATCCTTATATTGGCTGATGATAATCCCTGATATCAACTCGGCCCATATTTAATCTCTTATAAATGGTAAACAACAAGCGTTTGATCAATGCTCGCAAGAAGAATCACTGGATGCAAAGTAAGGCTGCATTCAACAAAACAAACACATTATCAATAAGCACCATATCCTGTTGAATATGAATTAGAAGGTTATCACCAACCTTCAAATACCGTATTCATATCATGAAAGCCCTCATTTCAGGGGTCACTCAAACCCCCAAACCGTGCTAATTAAGTGAAATCCCTCAAGATTATCAGCAACCATTTAGCATCACGTTTGATCCCCCTAAAATCAAGGTTCCATTTGTCTGACCCCTTGCATTTACCCCAACCTTGTTCTTCAGAAAATTCGCATCGCTTTTTGGGAAAGTTTCAACCGCTGGAATCATTTCCTATCCCAGAAGATCCATGCATGGTACTATGGTACATGTACCCATACATTTACCATAAAAATCAACCATTCATCTAGGTCAAAATGCCGTTCGTCCCATGGAATTTTATGGTCCAAATGGACATCTGAAAAACTTCCCTCATGATTTTCGCATCTGAAAAAACGATTCGCCTTCTGTGTTGAACTGCCCTCGTTCCAGTAGTTCAACCGCCTCTGGGAAATCGACACCTGGAGGTTGGGCTGACCAACCGGCGGTCCAAAAGGTTGCGATAATTTGCCTATATGGGTGGTTTTCTAGACATACCGTAGGAACCGGAGCCCCTTTTTTCATGACCCTTGGTTTTTGGTTGGAACAAAAGGGCCTTGGATTTGGGGGAATTGACCTGCAAACAAGCAAATGGCGGAAGGAAAATAGATGAGCCCTGACAACTGGCAGCAGCTTAAATCCGCCGGCCTTGCCGGCGTGTCTAGTGAAATGGGGCTTGATGAAGGATTGCTTGTCTGTACTTTGCTTTTGCTTATATAGTCTAAGCTAAAGCTGATAATGTCTTTGGGGCGCGCTTTTACTTCGCCTAAAA
>DF239888.1:109706-155491 GCA_000507305.1 Breviolum minutum Mf 1.05b.01
TGTTGTTGTTGTTGTTGCTGTTGTTATTGCTGCTGTTGGTTGTTGCTGCTGTTGCTGTTGCTTTTGGTGGTGCTTCTCGCCATGCTGCTGGCAATGGAGAGAATGGTGCTGTTGTTGCTGCTGCTGCTTTTGGTGGTGCTTCTGGCCATGCTGCTTGCAATCTCAAGCCCAGCAAAGGCCGGCGGCATTAGCCGGAGGCTGATAAATATATAGAGGACTTTAGGGCTTCAGGTATAGCATAATATATTAATATATATTATATATCATATATATCATTATAGAATGTATAAGTTTGGATATATAATATACATACAAATCCCATAGGATCAATGTGCTCGGTGCATTTATTGACATTACCATAGAAATCAACCCTTCATGTATGCAAATATCTCATAGGTGGATCTTATGGAAATATCTTAAATGAGCATCAATCAAAACGTTTGTGACATTCCATGAAATCCTATGAAATACTCCCTATATATATCAACTGGGGCCCGTATTTCATCCCCAACAAATAACCCAACCAACCCCATCCGACATCTCTCCCGGACCTGGATCTGGAAAAACCGAGGCCATGAGCAGCACATTTTTGCGAAAGAACTTCTCGAAATGAAAGCTATAGACCTTGGAGGTCGTTGAAAACCGGAGGGCCAAAGTGGGACCAAAATGTGACATACCCACAGGATCCATGTATGGTATATTTGCCTACATTTACCATAAAAATCAACCAAATGTAGGTGAATATACCATACATGGATCCTATTCACCCACAGTTCATGTAGGCAAAATGTAAAACAAATACACCAGTTCCATGGATACCTCCAATCTCATATAGGATGCATGCGAACTGATATATTTGCCTACATTAATGTTTTTTTGACATTTTTAATTTCTAATGGTAAATTTGCGGATAATTATACCCCAACCCATGAATCCATCATAGTTTCGGTTGCTTTTTTGCAAAACCACATGTTTTTTCGTCGAAGATGCGGATAGTAGTTAGAGTTGGCGAACGCCCGATTGAGATGTGTGGTTACAATCCCCTGAAACTAACTTGAATGGATGATTGCATGATTTTTGTTGATGATAAAAAAGAGTAGGCCATTGGGGATCCTATGGGGAACAGTTTGCACCTGAAATTCACCTGACAAAAATCCATGGGTTGGAAGCATGTTTCAGGTAAGAAACTTGTTCCTTTCAGGGGATTCTTTTACTCGAAAATGGTGTCCCTGAAAGGAAACGAGTACATTCATTAATTCTAGTCTAGTAACTTTATTTTCAAATACAAACATCAATTTCTCATCATTTGCTGTCCTGGAAAATGAGTTAACTTTTTTCTCATCTTGTCTTCCAAATGGGTTCCCTTTCCGGAAAAGCCATTTTCCACTTACATGAGTGTTGGAAAACATTGAAATTATCATGGAAAATTAAGGGTACCCCCTAACACAACGGCCCCCAGGAAAAAAAACTGTCTTATCTCTGATGATCCGTTTTTCAAAAAAAGGTAAATGAAGCTGTTTAAAACGCATTAGTTGATGCCTTCGGTAAAGAAGTGTTTTATCTGATATCTCCTAAAATCTGTTCACAACCCATATATGACCCATGTGTCACATCGTATAAGTATATTTATACCTATAGATACATTCACCATTTTACCATAAAAAAAAACATCAAAAACCATTTGAATTTCATCCCTCCGTAAATCGCCAGCCATACCATAATCTATACCCACCAGGATCCCGGATCTATCCCGTCATCATCGACCCATCCGCGACCACTAGGGCACCTGGTCATCGGGCACCCCGAAGGCGACCACGGTGCCGCAGCTGCGGACTAAATCCAAGGCTTCGTTGATGGTGTCCTTTCGACGTGGTCGTGGTTTTCGTCGCGAGGTCATGGCGGCGTACCCTCCAGGGAATTACAGTAACATATCCCACCAAACGGGAAGTTCGGAAAATCATCTTCAAATATACCTTGGGTGGGGATATATGTTAGTTCTCAGGAGGGTATTCTGCGTGTTTTTTTTTGGGGGGGGTGGAAAAAAAATGGCTTCCGGGAAATGTTTTTTTTTGAAATATACATGGAAATTTGAAATGCTCCACAAGATGAACACCTCTCCAACAAGATCGCACCAACACCCCACCCACTCAAAATTTAAAGAAACAACTGCACTTATTTTTTTAAAACCAACACAAACAAATCAATGATAAGATGCCATCAAGATGTGCCGCTGCTAGTTATAAGTAAGATTCTAACTTCACTTATAATAGGGTGAACAAAAAAAATCCAGTTACCCCTTCTAAAACTCCATTTTTCTCAAAAAAACCATCGTGACCCCAAGTCGACTCGACTCATCTTCCACCAGACAGGTGTCCTGGTTATGTCCCACCATCTCCAGGACGACATCAGCCCCTTTGGGCGCCACTTTCTTCACTGCCTCGATGGCCTCGTTTCCAGGCTTCACAGCCATGGTGGCTCCAAATGCCCCAGTGGCAGCCAGAGTTCGGCGAAAGTCCAAAGGTTCCACGGCGATGATGTGCCTCCGAGAAAGGCCATATAGGGGTTCGTGAAATATATATGGATGTTTCCAAAAAATAGGGGGAAACCCCCCAAAATGGATGGTTTATAATGGAAAAGCCTATTAAAAATGGATGATTTTGGGGGTACCACTATTTTCGGAAACATCCATATATGACACCAAAGCTAAAAAACTTCATGCACTATTTTTGGTCCAGGTTTTTTTGCTCCAAAAATCGGAAAGATACACTTGCATCAAGTATGATCCTCCCCCCAAATTTTGTTTGGTAATTTAATGATTCCTTGACGGAGGAGATGAAGTTGATCGTGCTAGTTGCCTGGATCTTCAAAGTTCTGTGTTTGTGCCACAAAAATTGACCTATACACCCTCAAAAAAAAGAAGGGGTTGACTTTGTTTTTTTTTCAGGGTTCTGGGATGCCAGTTTTGAGAAGGAGAAGATTTAGTTGAAAGTTATTCTTTACCTCCTAATCTGCCATAAAAACCAAACCATTCATCTACGAGTAAGTAAATATATGTACCAAATGACCCTTGTTCTGGTTGGAAAAGGCCTTCTTTTGGATGGTTCAACCTCCAAAACAAAGGCCAAACGGGTTCCAGGTAAATATACCATTCTCATGGATCCGTCATAACCAACACATCATCGATCCAGTAGTTTTGGCGCTGCCTTGCACAAAGCCTCGAGAGGAGCCTTGTGGCTATAAGACCATTTTGTCCTTGCCTTGGCAAACGGGCTCCACGTGCAACAAACTGAATCAAAGCCTTGGAATGATCTACCAGTAGGATCATCTGGGAGCTTTGTATATATATATATATATACACAGTATATATATATATATTTACCTACTAAATTGATCCCATGAAAATTCCAACCATTCATGTACTACATACTGTCGTTTTAAGGAGGCAGAGGAAGGTGAAAACTCAAAGGTGAACACTTGAAGAACAACTTTGGAACAGTGAGAAACCCAACTGAGCCACGAAAAAAACAACTTATGACCTTATGACATTCCAGAAAATCATGATTGTTTAATGATGAGATCCTTATATGGCTTACTATATTTGTTATAATCCCCATATAACATGGGTATATATACACCCCAAACAACCCCAAGGGACCTTTTTTTCATCACCTCACATCCAAGAAACCCTTGTACCACCACCGTTTTGCCAATCATAGGCCCAAGTCTCCTGGTGTTTTTCTAGTTGGTGGTTGAACCAACCCATTTGAAAAATATTAGTCAAAATGGGATCATTTCTCCAAGTAGGGGTGAAAATTAAAAAATCTTTGCAAACCACCACCTAGTTGTGTTTTTTTTGTTGCGTCGCTGACTTGACAGTGGAGAACCCACTGTGAAAAACCCTCCACTAAACTACCCAAATGCTTCATGGGATGGGAATATTCACCAAGCCATTTCCCCTTGGATGTGGCCATTCTTCAGCTTTCATGTAGGTAAATAATCCATACATTCGGCGCATCTGGGCTAACATGTCCCACCTTTCACGGGAAGTTCGGAAATTCATCGACTCAAAAGGGCCGGCTGGGAAAAGGATATGTGATTGTTCCCAAGTGAGGGTAGTCATTCTAACTTTCATTTGTTTGACCAATTATGGCTCCATAACTAATATGTCTTTCATACACCCAAACACATAAATTTGGGATGAAACGCTGTCCTTAAGGCACGTAGGATGGTAGCCACAGCTTGTGCTAGTAGCATTCTCGGCTCGCAATCCTGACCACATGGGGCCCCACCAACCCTCGAAAAATGATGGGCCGGCTGGGTTCCATGTATCTCTGGCGTCAATTTCAGGGGAATTTGCATCCATTTTAAACCGACCAGGTCATCCAGTGTTTTTACCCAAAATACCAGTAGAAAAAGAATATCTCTGCTCAAAGCCATGCTTTTTGGGTATCTAAAATTCGAAGGCGTAACGTATTTTTTTTCATTTGGATGCGACTCCAAATCATGACTGATAAATGTGGTGGTTTCGCCGGTTCCATCCATTGAAATGTCATCACCATTTCCATCCATTATATAAAAACAAAATGCATCGGCATCAGCTAGTGATATTGTGGCAAAATCAACTGGACTCAAATCCCGCTCCAAATGACTGGAACAATTTACCTATATATATATATACGTGTAAACCATCAATATTTGTAGCTAGTACACCCTGGAAGATTAACATGAAACATAATCATGGAGGCTTGGAAGATCATTTTCCTTTCTAGATGGTTGATTAGTAGGTTCCATGTTAATCTTCCAGGGTGTAGCTACATGATGCAAACCAACAAAAATCGGGTCTCCTGCCTTCACCTTGTAGCTGTATAATTCGTGACTGGTGAAGATCTCCTCAGTGAAGATGCTCCACCAACGCTATCAAGTCGCTGCCAAGCACCAACGGCTCCAGGGGTCCAAGGAAATTCGGTGCGAAAAAAAACATGGGGAAAAGATTGCCCTCCCTGAAACTGACAGCAAGTTTTTGCCCCTTGAAAATAGGTTGAAGGGCCCCAAAAGGAAGCCGGATCGTCTTCCAAGCACCAATTTTTGAAAAGGGGCGAGACTGTCATGTTTAGATTTTGGGGGGAGTGTAGCATTTATTAATTTGAACATATGTTAGGTGTAAAAGAAATCTTCCGTTACTCTGTGTTCTTTGGATGCCCAAAACATATTCACATGACATATCAATATCATCATATCACATTGATTCATCCAAGCATCGCAAAAGGCACCTCGAACTGGAGAAGTTTCCAAAATCACCTCTTGGAAAGGGTTTAGCATGGGAACAAAACTCCAATAGATGCACTGTGTTTGTTTTGTTTATCACAATGCCTCCCAAAAAAAAACGAAAATTTATGTTGATTCACTTTTTTGGGACGCATACAGTAATTGCTTCATCAGGTTTCTCTTGAACCAGTCACATTTACTGCTGCACATGTGTGTGTGTGTGTTTCCAGTGTGCGCGTGCTTCAAAAGTTAAAAAAAATAAAGGTTCAAGCAGTTTCACCCTTTTTGACATTAAAACCCACACCTGGCAATTCTTTGTGACCTTTTTGGGATGGTGAGTTCACGTGACCCCTTTTAAAAATGGTTGTTGGTAACCTCCAAGCATCAGGGATGAAAAGGTCACGGCGACTAAATCACCACACAACACATAGGAACAACTGTGACCCGTCCGTGCCACGTGACCTTGTGCACTTCCTCATTGAACCACTCAGCTCTTTTCGACACATGGGCCTCAAGGCCAAGGGCCCAGAAAACTGCTTGATGGTCTGAATTCGTACGTGCATCCCATGACAGATCCAAGGAAATTGGTATGTTTACTGATCCATGAATGGTGGATTTGTATGTTACCAACGCCATCAATTCTATGTACATGAATGGCTTAAATTCATGTAATTGACATGTTTTTAGGGAAGAAAAGCCGGGTCCCGCCTTGAAATAAGATGATGGCAAGGAGAGGACAGTTTCTCCAATGGCAAAGCGATCAGAACGCGAGTCTAGTACAACGCCAATCGCCTAACCAAATTTGCTGCGATGTTCCGTAGGTGAATTTGCGTGATGCCATTGCGGCACGGAAATTGTCTTCTCTGAGATTCAGAAACCCGGGAACGTTGAGGTGAGGTGCATGATATCTTAAGGCATGAGGACACACGCCATGATGCTGTTGTATACTTCATGGTAGCTTGGTATAGTGAATCACCAAGTAGTACAGTAACCACCAACCAAGCAACCAACCAATAGCAATTTGTACCAACGTTATACTAATCATCAACTATATCATCATGTTTCGGTGATAATTAAATCAACCATGTCATCATATCAACTACTCCATGTGAATATACATATCATACAAAATCCTTCTCATGTCTCAATTAACAGCTGTCACGAGCCTCATGACCACAGAAACCATCACGATCCCAGTAGCTCCCTGGATCTCGTTGTTGTCCTTGACAGGCCAAAATGTCGGAAGACGTCTTCGAGACGTTTGGATTTCGTATCAACGGACCAAGACGTCTAAACAACAAATCCCCAAAAAATAACACAAAAATCATCAAAAAAAAGGAACAGCGTTTTTTTTAAACACCCTCAAAAAAAAAGGCAAACATGAAAATCAAGGGCTTTCTTAACAGGAAATAGTCATCAGTATCTTCCAACCTCATTCGGAATTTTTGTCCAGTGGTTAAACCGAGGGAAGGTCAGCCTGGCTGGGTGCTTAGGGAGCCAGGTCCGTTCCTTTTTGGGGGCAACCTTTCCAATTACCCCAGCATCCACCCTTAACAACCACTTGACAAGGAGACTGGAAGGTGGTTCAGCGCTTTATTTTTCATCTGGGCAAATGGCTGGGAACTTTTGGGGCCTGAAATGAAGGGATTCCCTCCTACCCGAAAGCTAACCAGTTTGTCAGATGGATGGATGGAAATGGTGAAATCCAACTCATTTCCGGTTAGTACAGAATTGGTTCATCATCCAATTGATAGCCAACCACTATAGTAAATGGATGGCCATGAGGTTCCAAATGTTCAAATGTTCAAATCCCACCATGTTTAGTGGCAACACTTCGACCTTCGACTTTGAAGTTTGACCCATTGGTTGCAACTCTTCCCTGTGGAGATGTTGATTCCGAGGATCTAAAGTATGGAAAGTCAGAACCGCACAAGGATGCATACTTTGCACGGATCAATAATGAGCCTGTGCGCGGAGATCCGGAGATCGCCTAACAAAGGAGATTCTTGACTGATCAGCAAACATCATCTATGATTCTCCCTACATGATGCGACACTTACTGTATTTAGTTGATGCGTCTTTCAAAAATCATTCATGTTTGCTGTAGCATGTTGTAGCCATGTTGTAGCGAACTGGTATAGACTTTGTGGGCATCTGGAACACTGCGAACAAGTATATAATGATCTTGTATCAATCTTGGAAGCAGCATCTTCGAAGCCGACATCGACCGACCCCTCGCTTGCCGACATGTGCCGTCCTGGAGGACATTCTTCCAATCGTGGTATAGGAGATCGCAAGATTCGCAAGGCCTTTTTTTTGGGTACCCATATGCCCCATGGGACTGGAATATTTACCTGCATGAATGGCTTATATTGATGGTACCTACATGAATGGCTTATATTGATTGTAAATGTATAGGTCAATATTCCAGTCCCATGGAGCATATGGGGTATGGATTGATCAAACCACGGCCACATTGAAAATTGCTGGCATTGCTGGCATTGCTGGTCAGTTGATAGGTGGTGTGATCTTCCCAAAGACACAAAATGCTAGACGCAAAAAAAACCAATACCTTCCAATGGATGCAGTAAAGCGGCTTAATTAATCTATACTACCTCCCAAAAACGAACAGTATCCCACCGTTTTCTAACGGCAAAAAAAGAAAAAAAAACATCTTCTCAAAAGTGCCAAACCAGGAGGGGATAAGTTAGTTCCCGGCAAAGTTGATTCATCTACAGGCCTCTTGTTGTGAAAAAATGATTGCCATTACTTCAGAACTGGAGTTACTGTTGATGGAAAAAAATCCGGCGAGCACCACCTGAGATACATAAAACCCTGTAAATAATGGGAGATTCCCCATATCAACTGGTGATCGCCGGATTTCTTACATCAACAGTATGGAAAGGACGTGAAACTTCGATGGACCGTGTTTGTGCTCATTGCATTTTGCGCACCTTGGCACTCAAAAATCTGGCGGCTGCACAAGAATGATCCTCTTGGATACCTTAGATTGACCAAAAAAACTGGTTGAATGCAGGGAGAAAGAAAAAGACACATTTCTAGGCAGATTTCCCCATGTCAAATGAACAAATATTGCTGCAATGTGGTGAACAATGTGAGAGATTTTATTCTTGGAAAGTCTCGGGGTTACGACTAACTTTCACCATTTCAGATATATTTACATCGATGTGAAATATCAGATTTCAGATATGCTTTTACACACATAAGAATGGGAAAAAACAAAAACATATTCATACCCTAGGGATCCAATCACCGAACGTCAAAGGAGGATGGGTGTGTATAATCATCTCCGAAACGCACAGTAGTGAGGCAGGCTCCCGATAGGGATATCTTGGGATATGGCTCCATCCCGGGACTTGAGTGAGGGCCACTGGAATCCACATCCAGGGAGGAATTTCACTCGCCATCCCAAAAAGCGAGTACTTTAAACGATTTCGGAAATGGCAATCTTTCTGAAATTTCAACGGCTAGATTCCCAACATGACGTCATATTTGAAGCCGCAGATACACTATTAAAGAACCTCATTTTTGGTACGTGAACATGGAAAATCAAGCATTTAAAGATGTATCTCCTATCAAAAAGGCATAAACATGCTGATTTTCTAGCTAGCCATGTTAGTTTATTTCTGGGTCCATGTTTTTCTTCGCTCTCAAGGTACCTTCTTTCAAGAGCAGCTTCCCAAACATCTCAGGTCTGTGAAAGTTCACTTCCGTATCCTCCGGATCTATCCAGCTGGTCCAGATCATCCTCAAATTTGTTGCCCCCCCTGAAAAAGGGCAATGAAACCAACAAACCAAACCCTTGTAACATTTTGGATTATTTTTGGATGATTCATTTCCTCAATTGTTGCACAACAAAAACTCAAGTGACATGAGCCAATAAAAATTATGTTTGTTGCAGGTGTTTGAAGAGATGATTGATTGATGTTCATGGCTTATGAAATTATTCCTGATACAACCTTGGGTGGTATTTAAACAATCCCCTCTATGAACTGTCTGTACTAATCAGGTTTCTTTTCACAGCTCTCATGGACTTTCATGCCACCCCCCACCCCCCCATCCAAAAAAATGGCCTTGATAAACAGCGATATTCTGGAAAAAAACGCACATGAAAGAAACATATTCTAATTATTTAAGCGCAGGGTGCGGTGAGGAAAACCAACCCAAAACCCCTGCTATACAGAATTTCAAGAATCCCCAAGAAGTAGCAATCGAAAGACCTTGTCTTGCAGCTAAAGTATCCCCTTCAAAAGCGCGTCCATGTCATCTTTTCCCATTTCTCGAGTGTCAACACCTTGGGGATGTTGTGCTCGGTGTAGACCAATCCGGATCTCTTTACTCTTGTCCTGAGCCACTGAAAAAAAACTGCCCAAATGAATCAAAGCACAGCATGTAAGTATACAAGATTGGCAGCCAATACACATTTTGTGTAAATAAAAACAAATATATATATATATACATATATATATATACATATTATATACATCTCATTAGCTTATTTTTACATATCATGATTGTGCCGGCCCGCTCTCATGTGTTGTTTCTCACAGCTATTTTTCAGCCTTTCCAGGACAAAGATTACCCTCCTGGGAACGATCACATATCCTTTTCCCAGCCGGCAAATGTTGAGTCGATGATTTTCCGAACTTCCCGTGAAAGGTGGGATACTGTTGATGGAAGAGATCCGGCTAACCAGTGGATACATAGTTTATCCCTTTATTTACAGGGTACTTTAATACATCCCAGGTGGTTAGCCGGATTACGTCCACCAACAGTAAGCTGGTTGGTGGTTTCAACCCCTTTGAAAAATATGAGTCAAATTGGAAATCTTCCCCAAATAGGGGTGAAAATAAAAAATATTTGAAACCACCACCTAGTAAGTTACTTAGTTCCCAGATTTTTTGAGCAACCCAATCACAATCAATCCAAGAGGCAATCCTTAAAACATCCCATCTGAATTCTCCAACCACCTCGGATCTTGAGCAAATTGAGGAATCCAGCTGTAGAGCAGGTATACCCTCCCTGAAACTAAGGAATAAAAGCACCTAAAAATGGACCTGGATGGTTGGAATACTAGTTTTTGGAAGTTTTTGGGGAGTGCAACCACTGAAAATTCCAATGAGTTAGAAGTTTCGATGAAAGTTCCCTTTTTTTTTGGCGAAGCCCCTTGCCTGACGATGTTCCGGGGGGGGGTTGTACTCGCTGTTAGTTTCAAGGAGGAAATTATCAGGTTTTGCCACAAAATCCAGGATGTTTAAAAACCCATGAACTATTTCAAAAGGAAATCTATGGGACTCTGTTTAATCATATCTATGTATTTTTTTCAGTAAACATATATAGATATACAATCATAGTTTCTTGTAAGCCCCTCATGATTCCTATGTTTCTTATCTGTATTTGTTGTTATTCTTTTAGATCACCTTCACACAACCACGCCCTGAAAAAAATAGTTCGTGGTTGAAACTCCTGGATTCTCGACGGCGTTTGTCGAAGTTTGTTTCACCCAAGCTTCAGGTTGATCAGGGTGGATTTCACAAATCCTGCTAGAAAAAATGACCTTCAAGTTTTTTGGTTGGGGCACCTGGGCCCATGAGGTTGGAAATCTTTGTCATCTTTGCTCAAATAACGCCCACAGGATCCCTTTGGGACATCTTGGGTATATTAACTGACTATACTACTTAAGATCCCCAAATAAATCATCCATTGATTTAAGTTGAAATATTCATAGGATCCATCACAGTGGTAAAAATCAACCATTCATGTAAAGGTTAAATATACCAGTCCCATAGATCCGTCAAAAGGGACCGTTTTTTCGCCACCAAGTGACCACTCGACAACTCAACGGTTTCAGAGCCGCATCTCCTTCAGGTCCAACAGAGATATTTTCGCTCCAAACCTAAAACTGTCATGAAAACCCACAAAAGCAACAATTCCCCCGATGGATCCATAAATTTATCTGGGCAATTGACCTATAATTCCTAAACCTGAATTGAGGGGATTTTCCCTTACTTTTCACCAGCATTTAAGAGTCCTATCATTGCCAGTACTACCACAATACCTCTACTCAGGGTGTTTATTTTTACTACCATATATGGCCTGCTCCTCGGGCGTCATTCCCCTGTAACTCCGCATTAGATGCAACTGCATCGCATGCAGGTCCCGGGAAATGCAGGGCCCCCAATAGTCCTGCGCAGCAGGTCAAATAGGTGTAATTTTGCTCAGGTATCACGTCCAAGCTAAGGCACCGACAGTCGGCGACTGGGGGTAGTGGCCCGGATTCTGGCATAGTCAACGCAGCTGTTTGCAAAGATGTTTGAAACAAGCAAGGTCGTACAGCAATCATTCTGACATTCACCCCACATCCTTTGCATATACCGTGGCATTCTCTGGCATATCTTCGGACAATCTTTCTGGCACCTCCACTGACATTTTCTTGAGCGCATCTTCTGACATTCTTTCTGTCGTTCTTTTCGTCATCTCTTCTGACAGTCTTCTGGCAACTCTCCTGACATTCTGTCTGTCATTCTTTCTGGCATGTCTTCCGGCCTTTTTTCTCCCTATCTTTCTGGCATTGTTTGAAACATGTCTCCGGTCATGCTTTCCGACAATCTTTCTGGCAAATCGTCGACGTTCTTTCTGACCTTCTGTCTGACAAACCTTCTGACATTCTTATTGGCTCCAGGCATTCATTCTGACATTCTTTCTGGCATGTCTTTATAACAGTCTTTTGACGTTCCGTCTGACATTCTTTTTTGCTTACTCAACATGCTGTCTGACATTCTGTCTGACATATCTTCTGACGTTCTTTCTGGCATATGTCCTGGCTTTCTTTTTGACGCAACACCTGACAGTCTTTCTGGCATTCAGTCTGACATACCTTCTGACATTCTATCTGCCATTCAGGCTGACATACCTTGTGGGATTCTTTCTTACATTGTGCCTGTCAAGAAGACATTCTGTCTGGCATATCTCCCGGGCTTCTTTCTGGCTGGCCTTTCTCCTGTTGCGTCCGTTCTGACATGCTTTCTGACGTTTGCTCTGACACTCTTTCTCGCCTACGTCCATTCTTTCTGACAATCTTTCTGGGATGTCCTGACACTTTTTCGGCACATCTTCTGACATTCTTTCTGATGTTCTTTTTGTTATCTCTTCTGACATTCTTCTGGCAACTCTCCTGACATTCTGCCTGACATTCGTTCTGACATTTTCTGACATCTGTCTGAACATTCTGTCTCACAGTCTTTCTGGCATCTCTTCTGACAATCGCATTTTCTGGTGGAGGTCCGGCAGCGAACACTGGGCGCAGACGATCGAACACTAGGGGAAGGAAGGAAGGAAAGAAGGAAGAGAGGAGGTTGCTGACATACAAGTTAACAACCCGTACCTCACAGTGAGAAATAAGGGAAACGTTATTTGGTGTTTCGTGAGGTTAAAAGCAGAAGGGCCAAAGCCCGGCACAAGTCCTCATATTGTGTCAATTGCTCTAGGTTTTTGGTAAGCTAACAAAACAAGGTAAGCTATCACATGGGTTTCTATCGCATTTGCATTCTAAAGAGGTATTTCATGGCAATGTATTGTCCCATGCCGAAATTATTTGAAACAAGTTGTTCCACCCAATAGAAATTGGACTAGGCAAGATTTCCATCGTCGCTGCACATGGGGCGTGTCTTACTAGTAAGCCCCCAGCAAGCTTCTTCGGCACCCCATAAACGCCGGCCTCAGCAGCCGACGCATTTTTCTACCCGCTCGGGGTCTCACTTCTGTCTTTTCAGGCCCTGACGAAGTACGAGTGCACGTAGCAGCCAGGGGGTGACTGATACGGCGGGGTTGGCGGCGTCCCCTGACCCGCTGCAGCGCTCCGCAAGATTTCCCCCACAAAGGGTTCCATCGGGCGGTGGCGCTGCGGGGACCTCAGATGGTAGCAAAGGTGGAAAGCGCGTCAAAACAATTGCGAACGTTTGAACATGCCATGGTGCACGTGCCTGGCTCCGGGCGCCAGGGGCTTCGCAGCCCTTGCCCCTGGTCGCCGCGCCGGCGCTGCTGTCAGGCGCAGCGGAACCTGAACCGAATGCAAGAGTAGAACTTTTTGCCCGCGTCTGTGTATTCTTGCTTCCCCAAGGCCGCCACTGTGCCGGGGAACATTGCCTCCTTACCGGACCAAAAGATGGTGTCTTTGGAACATGCAGTTTGAAGTTTCTGTCAATAGTTCTCTGTTGAGGCATGTACCGTGGGAGAAGGTACTCGGCGGTTTGGTCGTTGCAATTTGCGGCAGGTATATATGGTGGGTTGATTTTCTGGTTGATTTTACCTACATGTTGGCAAGGATTTTCATAAGAAGGTCGGGTTGACAAATTATGTATATATATATATGTTACGTACATTTGATTTGGTTGATTTTTATGGTAACTGCTTTGGCAAATGTACCAGTCCCATGGATCCGTCATGGGATTGGTTAAATTGTATACCAGCACCCTTCCAATTACACCCTAAAAGATGGTGAACTGACACCCTGAAACGGAATCATTTAGCACCCTTTGAACGGTCCAGGTATGTAGTGTGCCAGCATATACTCATACATTAGACATTACTTTATTTACCTTTTATTGAGCAATATTTACTCAGGAAATTCAGGCGATCCAAACATAAAACTATAATATGATGATATAATAGGATATAATACATTACATATTTATGCCTAATATCTTTGTCTCATGTTGTAATGTGTAACACCTCATTTTGAGTTATATAACAGATCTTTCTTTTGGACTCTCAATCTTTCGATCTTTCACGGCCAAAAACCTTTCGCTTTCTTTTTGCCAGGTAGCCCTAAACGCTTGGGATGAATCCCAATCAAAACCAAAGCGTCCGCCAAAATGAGCTCGATTGCTCAACACCTGCTGTGTTGAAGGTGGTTGAAACAACCAACCCATGAATGAAACATATGCGCATGCACACTCAAATTAGACCGTTTCCCCAGGTTAGGTTGGAATCTTATTGGTGGCATGCCTTCACATAAAAGGATGAGGAGGAGATTATACTCCCTAAACTATCAGCAAAAGGCCCTGAAAATAGGCCGAGCCCCAAAGGGAACTTTCATCTTCCAACCACCATTTTCCAGCAGGAAGCGGTTAGTCTCAAGGAGGGTAGTCAAATTGGATCATTTCCCCAAAAAATTGGGGTGCAAATTCCAAAAAACTTTGTTCAACGGTCACCAGGAATGGTGAGAGGAACCAACTTTCAAAGTGCTTCAATGTTGGTCATTGCTTTTAGGCGCCATAGTAATCGAGTTACAAATGAAGAACAAAACACATTATACCAAAAACATACCAAAATATAAAACACTTAACAAAACTGGAAACTGTCTCAAATCCATTCATCAAGATGCGAAACTCACATAAAACTACATGTGAAAAAAAACATGATGGCCTTGCACCCATAGTTGATTTCAAAGGCAAAGTAAAGCTCATCTTCTCCAACAGCTCCAATGTCTGCACCTGCAGAAGATGTTCCTCAAAAACATCTTTCGAACAAACTTCAGAGATTCAAAATAACAGTTGAGTCGTCCACTAAACACATGTCAACACGACATAGCAGTGGATTTGTGTATAATTGTTTGTAAATCTTTTGTTGTCCAAGGAGCAAACATCTACATCTATACACCTTCATGGTGGATGTTAAATTGCCATGTGTATAGCTGTTGTTTTCACCAAATGTCAGGAACCCTGCGAGTCCCAAAAATGGTCTCACGGCCTGCGACGGAAATTGGTTGCCACAAGAAACATTCCACGCGCTCATCAAACAACAAACTGCGCTGTTCCGTAGGCAAAGTCGTCAAGATACCCTGAGGAAGTAGGGTCAAAGGTACACACACATCATGGTTGACGGTGTAGCGTTTCATTCGGGAAACTGTTGCTGACTTTCTCAATTACCATTGAGAGTTGAAGTTTCTAAGTTTCGTGAAGAGCTACGGGGACTCTTGGTCCAAAAGAATCCTTACATTTTTGTTTTTTAAAAATAAGTGGCTCTTGCATCTTGTGATTGAAAAGAGGTTGAAATAAGTCAAGTGCCAAACATCACTCATGCATTTCCACCCCCCCCAAAAAAAGTTCCCTTCAAATTCTATCTATCTACACTTCCGAAAATCTAACATGGCAAGCTGGAACATCCCCATTACGGACCCATAGGACATCTTCGAATTCAAACCCATGAACCACTTGAAATCGCCGAATTGTTAGCGCCTCAAGCATTGGATCTTCTTTCAGTTGCACTGGTGGAACTGGATCACCATGAAGTTCCCACGAGACATAGAGGGCCTCCAACCGAGTTTTACGGACTGAAAAAGGGGAGGATTATTTAAGGCTTCGAATCAAACAGTATGAATTCTACCCTTAGCTTCAAAATGGAAAAGTGAAAAACATCAAAATGGACAATTATTAGGCATATCTGCCCATTTAACGCTTTTTTTTAGGTCCGGCCCATTTTTTTCCACCAAAAAATCAACCAACAAAAAAGGGCTACCTACCTTTTGGCATGTAAAAATTCAGGTCCGGCCTTGGACCTGAAATGTATGGAGCTTTGGATGGTTCAAAAGGCGATCCCAAGTGCCGGCCCACAAGGACGAAGCCATGGTGAACATCTCATCCAAGTTTTTGGGGAAATTTTGGACATGTTGGTGGTTGGTTCCCCAACCCATTTTGAAACATATGCTTGTTAAATTGGATCATGAAACCCCACAAATCGGCTTGGAAAATAAAAAATGTTTGAAACCACCACCTACTTGAAGGATGGGCTCCCAGTTAGTAATATGGTTAATAACCATAGTTGATAAGTCCCCTATAAGGATCGGGTTGTGGGACCCCTTCCAAATGGCCATTCATTGATGGCTTACAATAATCTAAAGCAAATGAGTGACAACAACAACAACAACAACAGCAACAACAACAACAACAACAACATCAACAACCACAACAACAACAAACAGCTGGCCGCTGCCTCATCATCCCATAGTAAGCGCACTGTGCTTGGAGAACCTTCATCCCCAGGCCAATGCTTCGGCTTTCGTAAGGCACCTCGGCTCCAGCTAGAAACAAGAAACAGATGCTCTCCTAATGGAACTGGAATATTTACCTATATAATATATACATAAACAGCTTAAATTGATGGTAAATTAGTACCTAATGTACCTGAATCCTCCAAGGGTGTGATTTATATAAGTGCCCTTTATATAACCAAAAACAAACAGACCGTTTGGGTCGGACATTTGACACCCCAACAAAGGGTCTAGGCTAGGTAAAGAGTTGGACAAGTTGTCCATCATTCATCATGCCCAGATGCTCTGAATGTAGCCACTAATTTACCATCAATTTAAGCCATTCATTGATGTAGGTAAATATTCCAGTCCCATGGGGCATCTTGGGATGCTTCACCCCTTCTTATATCTCTTTATGATCATTCCTTATCCACCTTTCCATCCTCTAAGTTCCACTGAGTTTCTCAGGTTTTTGGGATTTCTGAAAGGGTTTTCCTTCACCTGCAAATCTTCCTCCTGAATCTGGTAAAATCTGAAAAATCTTTCTGCAGCCTTTAGACGACAAGAAACAAGGAGGTGCAGATGCAAACGCATGATATGGTGAAGTTGCTAGCAATGGTGAAGCTTCGGTGTGCAACGCTACGACCTCGTCACTAGATTCGGCGGCATGGCTTTGTTGGAGAAAATCCTCTGTTTGGGTATCAAATTTGAGACCCAAACAGTGTGCTGTGTTTGTTGGTGAATATATATATATATATATATAATTTGGAATGAAATGTCACACCCTTGGAGGATTCAGGTAAGCATTTCAATGCCATAATGCCTATGAAAGTAGCATCTGCTTGGGAGATATATATTGGTTTGTCCCCCCAGTCAGCTGATTTGCCACCACCCGGAGGAGTCCAAGCAAAACCTTGATTTGCCACAAAAGAAAAAAGATCATCAACACTCTTTTGAAGCATAGCCTAGCTGTGAAAGAATCAAAATCATCTTCTGAAACAGCTTCGCGGCAGCCATATAATATACTCTCACCCAAACCCTTTTGGCAACCTGCCGTGTAGCGAAAACCAAACATCACCTGGTGAGTCAACCTTCTTGGTCTACTTACGCAAAGTGCTTATTTTCACGGGCGTTTGCTGTTAGTTTTAGGGAGGTTATATCCTCATTTTGCAGTTCAATCATTGGACTCCACAACGACTCGGTGACCAAAAATGCGTCCTCGTGACTTGGCTTCGGCTCATTATCGTGGGAGGAGGTTTCGGCAATGTTCAGCGGCCGTTTCGGTAGGAAGCAAGCTGTTTAGCGGTTAGAAACTCGGTTGAAACCTTTGAATGGTACATTTTGTAGGGTAAATTGAACAAAAAATCGGAGATGGTTCCCAGGATGCACAAAACTATATAAAACTGGTATATTTACTTTTTTGAATGGTTGATCTTTATGGTAAATAATGGTAAGTATACCATACATTGATCCTATGGAAAGGATTCAACAACCTGCCCTAAAGAATCTATCAGGTCTCAAAAAACTGGTGGTTCAAAGATCCCAAACAATCTGCGAAAAACAGAGTCAAGCTCCTCTATTTTTGGAGGGTATCGCTGATTCTTAGGAGCAGAATCTTGATTCGAACATCTAAATCAGGTCATTTTCTTGATAAGATTGTCGTAACATCCCTAACATATCAATGACAACACACTCCTAAATGCATATTAAATTAATGTATACATATAGAAGGATGCAGGGAAGTGAACATTTTTGTTCAACACACCTTGATTTTTGTTGTTTCTTCGAAAAATCTCGTAAAAAGCGCCGAAAAACTTCAGCATCGACTGAAAGGATTGGTGGATAGGGCACGGCACCACGTTGAGCCGAAAAGTTCAGCAAAACCCCAAAAGGGAAGGAAGTCATGATGATCGTCGAGTTGAAAAATATTCCCAAGGGGCATACTGTGAAAATTTTATCCCTTTAAAAGGCTTCCGGGGATCCTTTTGTCAGTGAATCTTCATGAATTCTTACTGGGACATGTTTCGCAGCCCTAAAGTATCAATTGGGTACAAAATTCAAAAATTCCTGCTATATGTCCTTCTGCTTTGCCACTGGTGCAAGACATTCTTCAAACAAAACTGAAAAATGTCGTTGGGTCGTATCACTGTGATGCATATTCTGTTCAGTTTAGATACTTCATACCCATACCATCCATGTACGGTATATTTACCTACATTTACCATAAAAATCAACCAAATGTAGGCAAATATACCATACATGGATCCTATGGGATAGGCTCCTGGTGCTGAATGACCGGTGTCCAAAGCGAAGCTTTATGGCATTCCTGAAGGGTCCAAAGCCATGGAGAGGCATATGGAAAAAATAGATTCACAGAACTCAAACCTCTGCAAAAGTTTCAGAAAAAGTCGGAAAAGGCGATGCATTACACGTTTAAACAGACTTCAACAAACATCCCAAAAGAGTCTGTTTCAACACAAAACACCCCTTCCTCGTTGCGAAAGACATGGGTGCTGTGAGCAGCCAAAGAACCCGAGAAAACTTGGGTGACTTTGTGTACGTGACACTGAGATAGTGGGACCCCTTTAATTCAAAATTCACCAATTCACAAGATGAATTTCTTTATAACCAATTTGCATCCAATGGCACTTTTTCAAGGGCACATGTTCCATCTTCTTATGAGACTTGCTCTGTTTGCAGTCATGTTGAGTCTTTTTTGATGTGACCAGCTGCCTATTTAAGCCAGACGTTGGCTGCCAAAATCAGCTGTTTTCCGCCCATCAACTCTGAAGCCGCAGCCAAAAGCCTACCAAAATTCACCAACCAGAAATGTGAAGGGACCTCCATCTGGAAGATGCAGCTATAACCTTTACAACCACTTCGAAGAAAAATCTCACTCCATCCTCCATAGTTCAACACCAAACAAAAAAAACACACCGTTTTGTTCACGCAATTCACACGCTGGTCTTGGGCGTTACATTGTTGCCCTCTGAAACCTTTCCCGACTTTTTAGCCCCCTTGGCTCAACTCATTTGAGCTGCCGTTTTCCAACGGTGTTGTTTTTTTTCCAGGTTTCTTCGTTGGTCAAAGCGCTATTTTTGGATGCAACAAAATCCTTGCAAAACCTAAAAGTCAAAATCAAAAAAGACAACAAAACACATTTGGACCAGTTGCAGCAGCTCAAATGTCAAGAAGGAAAATTTTGTGTCACTGTCCTCTGCTAACGCACAAAAAATATTCATCCCTCAGAAGGAAGCAAACATAAACAAAACATGAAAAGATTCCTTTAACTGTGTTTCTGTTCATCTTTTTTCCATCATCATTCAACAATCAACCAACCCCAATCATCCCCGTTTTGTGTCTTCCATATTGGCTCTTTCACTCTCCCCCCGTGGCAACTCCCATCCGAGAAACAAAATTCGCGTCAAGCTGGCCTGGAACCCAGGCGTGTTAAACACGTCAAGAAGAAACCGATAAATTTTGAGCTGACTGACCGTGATCCGGACGGACATTCAGTTCTTCATCCCAAAATCGCTCAGGTCTGGTTTTTTGCGACCTGGGTGAAATGGATGCAAAAAAAACTTGTTTCAACAGATCTGCCGACGGGTAAAAATCAACTGGCTAATATTTTGGGATGGGATGATCCCCACCTTTAGGAAAGGTTGACAGGGTTGATGAGTTTATCTCCTAAAAGAATGGACATCATCGGAGTTTAGACCTTAGCAGCTTAGCAAAAATGGCAAGATTGACCTATAATTCCTAAACCTGAATTGAAGGCCATGTCATCAACAGCCCGGCTGCTGATGGACGGCTCCACAGAATCAAACTTCCTTGAATAATGGGACACCTCCACCATGAACAATCCAACCGGTTGGTTTCTTTGTGGTACACTGGTGTAAAACCAACATGACTGGCTGGAAAATCCACCAGTTTCAATAGGAAATACATCTTCATTCCTGATGAAACTTCCATTTTTGTGTCAGTTTTCGGAGGGTAAATCCTTGTGCAAAAAATCACCATGGACAAGTCACCATCTTCAGGAGTCATCGTCAACAAAAGACTTGACAAACTTGACAGGAAGGTGGTTCAGGGCAGTAGGTAATTCTGGGCAAGATTGGCCTACTGTTGATGGAAGAAATCCGGCTAACCAGTTGATATGTTAGTCTATCCCACTATTTACAAGGTTTTATACATCCCAGGTGGTTGTTTCGGATGTCTTCTATCAGCAGTATCATTCCTAAACCTGAACTTTTCTTGCATTTTTTTGAACCAAAAAAGACCTGATCCTAAAGCACCGAAAGTACAAAGGGATGACCAACCCACGGATGGGTCCCTCCACAAGGCTGCGGCCTCATATTTGAGGAAAGCCATAGCCTGACAAAAACACATGGCTGCCAACTGCTATTTTCTGTTGGAGAAAATGTTCAACACTTTCCAATGAGTTTGAGAAAGTGCGACTACAAAATGGTTACGTAGGGTTCTCATAAATAGAAGTCACTTATTTCAGTTACCCATCTATAAAGGTTCTATATCACTCAAATTGTAATTAGGCTCTGTTAGCCCATCTTGTATTGGGATTCTTGGGTGTCCATCTTAGGTTAGAGAGAAGGTATTTTCATTGGTTGTTGCACTTGGAGGATCATCCCACTCAGTAAGTGGCTAAGAATACTAACAACCATGGTTGATATGTCCCCTAAGTAGGGCTGTTTTGCAAATGGCCTAAATGGCCCATAAATGGGGGTTACTAACCACTTACTAACTAGGATGATCCTCCAAGCAGGCCGTGCCAGCGACAACAAAACCCACCACCTTTCCAGCACCAGTTTCGTCGCCTGGTAAAGCCAGCGCCAAACCAGCCAAGACCAGGATGATCGAGAGGATCTCACCCAGTTCGGATCCAAGTTGGTTGGAAGGTCGTGGGCTGACTATCCCCATAGGAAACAGCGGTTTCACCCGAAATTCCCAACGTTCGTTTCTCGAACCGCCATCCATTTCGACCACATTGACACTGCACTTAAAGGATTTGGCAAAAACGGCCAAAAAAAAACTTGACATGTCTTCAGTTTGATGTTGATGATCTTCTCATATTTGCATATAGGAACTCTTTATAATGACACTCTCCAAAAAAAACATGGAACCTGAAAAAGGCAACCAATAAAACATCTACAATAATATCACCAAAATTCTTGGGTTCAAAATTGTCAGTTGTGTTCCGTGTTTCGGAGTACTCCGTACCTCTTTCCAACCCTTCACAGACTGGTTTACCCCCCGCGCGATCTGCCGGCTTCACGGCCTGCTGTCCCGGGGTCACTTCATTGATGGCCTCATGGAACGACGATCGTCATACTGCCATGATTACCCAGGCACCGAATCCAAGGAAGTCGTCTGTAAACAAAGTTGACTCGCGTTTTTTTTTTTAAGGTGTTGTTCAGTCATTATTTAGATCTTGGGTGATATATAAGTTTTGTCATTGCAATATTCAATATGTTCAAATATAATTTCATGAACATATTGCCCCTATAGGAGTTGTTGCCATGTTCAACAGAAAAAAACTTATAGATATCTACGTTGCTTTTGAATGATGATGGTTGCCAACCCTTGGGCTTATCAAAAAATGGCTTTTAGACACGTGACCGTTGCCACCATCTCCCAAAATCATTTTAGGGAAATGTGGAGGAAACTTCCAGGATATCCGAGTCCTTCATGGCTCGGGTTGTAATCGCAGTTATATGGCGCGCTTCATTCCATGGCTTCAACAGTTTATAGCCATCCAACCATCATATGTCATCTAACCATCTAAATACCATTTCCAATAGGAGATACATCTTCATTCATCAGTTGTGTTTCAGCGTGTCATGTTTCTTCCATCCAATTCGGCTCAACGAAAAAAAATCAACGCCTCTTTGGGTGGCGCTTCTGCTCCACCTTGCCAAATCAACGCCTTGGAAAACCCGCGTTTTTTTCCGTCCGTGGGTTGATCGCCAACGGCGGTGGCAGCCAAGAACGGAAATTTGTGTTTTGAGGATGGTTTGATGCGATTTGTTTGATTTGATTGGAACAAAAAATATCAAAAAAATGACTATAATTACACAAAAATATTGGGATTGATTTCCAGGTAGTTGAATCAAACCAACAAAAAACATCTCCCACAAGAACATGTGCAGCTAAGATGATGGGCCCCCAGGTCCAAATTATGAGTAGGGTCCCATAACTCCACAAGAACAGGCGTGAAAATAAAACCCAGTGAAAACCCATTGGTCAGGCCATTTAGGCCATTTATAGGGTTACTTATATATATATATACATATTATACATATATAATTATATATATGATTCCATATGTATCACTAGGCTTCAGGGACCGATCTTGGCAGCCTGTTTTTTTGAAGGCCAAAGATACCGTAAAAGCGAAAGCAAAGTAGAGAGCGCCAGCATCATCTGGGCCCTACCGAAGATGCTTCGCATCGAGTTTTTGGTCGAGTTTTTGGGTGGAAAAATCGGTCCACTTGAGAGCAACGGAGCCAACAAAACCAGGACATTCTCATTGAAATACTGATTGGTTCCTTGGTTCACAGGAAGCTTATGACTTCTAGTGGCTTATATTCCCTTTTTTTACTGGGTAGTATAACATTCTATTGAATCCTGATTGGTTTATGACCTTATCCTTATTTCATGGCTTATTGGTAAAAAATCCTGGAATATATCTGGGCAGGAAATTTCATCCCGTATATAAGCCTATGTACAGCAAATTTCACCAGGGTCAACTGGTTAATTACTGCTCACTTCCACTTCAATTCACTGCACCTTGCCATTGCTAAAAGTTACACTTCCCGTTTTGGACGATCAAAACAAACGTTTTTTTCACAGAAATTGCAATTGTTGATGAGATATCGACATAACATCGTTGGCATTACAATTAAAATATTTATGTGTATTTTATAAACATCGATTTATCGTGTGTATATCAGTTCTCTCTCTCTCTCTATATATTATAAACTATATGTAACTCATCCTTGACTATCCCTTCTCCCATTCCTATCATCCAATTTGACTCTTCCGTCTTTCCAAGGGCCCCAGACGAAGCTGCCATAGAGCAACAGTCCCCATGCTGGCAGCTTTTTCAAAACGAAACGTGGAGAGAACAAGTAAAATTTGAGGGCACCAATAAGCCTACACATCCAAACACCTGCTGAGAGGGTATGTGGACCCCCAAAATATAAAACATCTTCTCAGAAGATATTTGGATATCTAGGGTAAAAAACATGAATTTGTGTCCACATGTTGTTCCTGCAAATCATTTTTCTATTGAAAGAATATCCTTGCCTATATACTTCAATCATCCGATATTTTGGATGCATCATTTGTCATGCGTATTTCATGAAAGCTTTCAATCTACTCTTTCTCCACTCATGGTTCAGTGGAAAATGACGTAGTATTTGAAAGGTAACTACTATTAAAAGATACCTCTGGTAAACAAACATAGCATAGCATTGGAATATCACCATTTTCAATAGCAAATCTTCATTCAGGGTCCATTTTCCAGCCAACTATGTTGGTTTACCGGAGTGTACACCCCTTTTTCAAGGAACTATGATTCTGGGAGGAATGGGGTATTTCACTAACCCTCCAACTTCAAGCTGGGTAGATCATGGCCGATCGGCTTAGTTTCTAGGTTTCGCTGGGATCTTTATAACCCCTATAAATGTGGAGTTATGTTACCCTACTTATAACTACCCTCCCTAAAGCTAACCGACCTCACTGAAACTGAGCCGAAATCCAAAATAAAAGGAAATTGTCTTCCAAACATCAATTTTCTGCTGCGAGCTGTTAGTTTTCCGGAGACTAAGTCAGGATTGATGAGGATCTTTGTTCGAAAATTGTTGATTGACTTTTCGTTGATTGGATGATGATCATGATGATCATTGATAATCCCTATAAACTTAGATCTGCTTAATCTGGTTGGAAAGAAAAACAACAACAATATTCTCTAAATGGTGGTGAATGGTGATTTATATACCATGGTAGAATCCGCAAAAAAATCACCTAAAAAAACAAAAACCAAGTAAATGGCCTAGTTGTTGGTAACCATAGTAACCCCTCTAAATGGCCTTATAAATAGGGTAACTGGTGTTACACTCCCTGAAACTGACATAGCACCTGAAAACAGGCCATTCTAAAAGGAAACAATCGTCTTCCAACCATCCATTTTCGGGGGCTATGTTAGTTTCGTGGAGGGTAACTGGTGTTATAACCCCTATCTTTGTGGAGTTATATACCCTCCCTGAAACTAACAGCTCGCACCCAAAAATGGATGGTTGTAAGACTACTTTCCTTTTGGGATGGCTTATTCTCAGGGGCGTTTGCTGTTAGCTTCAGGGAGGGTAACCCTACTTCGTTCGCTGGTCAGGAAGGCAAACGGCACACCTGCTAGTCCCAAAGGTCCAGCAGCAGAGCCGAGTGCATTTCGTGCAAGGACCCTGATTTTCGGATCAATGGATCGATCGGTTGTCGTTGATAACCCCAATCCCATAGGATCCATGTTTGGTATATTTGCCTACATTTACCATAAGAATCAACCATATAGGTAAATATACCATACATGGATCCTATGGGAATGGGGGTCACGATTCACCCAATGAAAAGGTCACGAAAATAAAACACCCAAGTTAAAACTGTCACTTGGAGGGAAGAAACCTGGTTGCAACAAAAAATTGTGTATGACAAAAAAAACGCAACCCCAGATGCTCCGAATGTATGGATTATTTTACCTATAATGATTTAAAGGTGAAAGATGGGCCACATGAACCACGTGGAAAGGGCGGTTTGGTAAATATTCCCGGACCCCATTTGGGGCGCATCTGGGAACACCAACGTTGGAAATATGGAACAAAAATGATCTTCAAAAGAATATCTGCAAACAAATGTTTAACAAAAACAAGTCGGATGATATGATTGATATGTGTTTTTTTGTCAAGACATATCTTAAACTATGCATTGCTATGTTAACAACATTCTGCATTTTCTAAATGTGTTTATGAATGCTGAAGCATCTTCCACCACATTCCGTTTTCAGAAAACCTGGTGAAGATGTGAACTCTTCCAGACTCTGAGGATCCAGACCCTCCATCAAGACGGCCTGGTGGAGGGGTGTATGGTATATTTACCTATACGGTACCGTACATTTAGTTGTGGTAAATGTAGGTACATATATATCATAGATGGATCCTAGGGATATGGAGAGACACTTGGAGAAACAATATATCTTGGGCATGTTAAATTTTATAACAAAATCCCATTCGTGATCGACTTTCATTTAAACTTCAAGGAAATGCTGGCCATTACCTCCTGCTGTTTTAGTTATAAATGGCAATTTCTATATATTTTCACACAAAAGCTACGTCTTGGACATCGATGTGTGTGAAACAGCCACAGGTCACAGGGTTGCCTATTGGCAGCAAGGATAATGCTGTTACAATGAGACCTCGGTGGTGGCATGGCATTCTCAGATCTTCCTTCATCATTTCATGTTTTTTTTCAAAAATCTGGTCAAAAATTCAAGAAATTCACATCGACTCGTAGCTTCACATACTGTTGATGGAAGAAATCCTCTTTTCTCCCATTATTTACAGGGTTTTATACATCCCAGGTGGTTAGCCGGATTTCTTCCACCAACAGTATGGAACAGTATTTCGATGGTGGAGTTTTGGCAGCTTCATCCGGTAATTTCGTTTCTCTGCCGACTGAGGTCCTTGCCACAGGTGCCACCAATCTCAGCGCAGGTTTGGTCACAACGGTGGAGACCCAAGGGATGCTTGTGGGTATGTATACCTAGGAAGGTCCTAAAACCATTAGTCCAAGAAATCTCCAACAGGACCCAATGAACGGACCCCTAAACCTGAGTATCTAATAGCTCGATCGCAACTTACTGAACGGGGTCCGTTGGGATTCGGTCCCATTCAATTTTTGATGGAATTAAAAGTATAGTCCCATGAAATTGTTGATAAACACTAACCCATAAGGCTGTAGATATATCCTAAGAAAGGGATTTCCCCTATAATCCTGGGGATGGGATTGAGACCATCAGTTCTTCTCTAGGGTTCTGGATTCTTAGGGTAAAACAATAGTTTTAACCGGAAACCATTCAAAAAATAGTCTTTGGGCTTCCATGGTATAGATTGGTTTTGTGCATCATTACATCACATCTCACATCAAGTGACAGCAAGTGATACTGAAAAAGTATAGGCATAAATTGTATACATTACCATGAGGAGGATGCCATATTCTGCAAGGGTGGAGCCTCGTTATTCTAAAGTTGACCACTTCCAAGCAAAAGTTTGTTCAAAAAATCCGCAGTGCATCGGAAAAAGTTGGAACAATTCCATGCCCATAGGATCCATGGGAATGGTATATATCTACATTAACTTGATTTTTTTTGTGTTGATAAAATTAGTAGGTAATTATTCCACAAACCATGGATCCTATGGGTTTTGAGCGTCCCAAAAAAAGTTTGCATAAACATTTACAACTATGCAGACTATTCATTCGGCTGTATGCGCATTTTGTATTCCGTATGAAAGACATGAAAAAACAACACCGGAAAGTAAAAACAAGTGCTAGATTCTTCCAAGTGGCCCTTTTGGGTGTGTTATTCGTGACCTTTTCAGGGGTGAATCGTGACCTCCATTGGGGTTATCAATTTCGGTCACGAACGGAAGAAGCTGAGGCTTCCAAAATTCCATGTTTTTGGTGCAACTTTTCCCCATGGATGATCCCTGAGGCAACTGACCAGCAAGGGATTGGCCGGGAAGGCCAGAATCGTAGGATCCGCAAAGGGATCTGGCTGCGTGGTCACCGAGGATTGTCCCAAGAAAGGTTTCAAGATGAAACGAAGCAAAACCTCGGAGATGGCTGGCCCCCCCGAGTCACCAAAACCCAACCATGCCATGGTGGGTTTCTTGAACCAGGATTTTTTTGGTTGGGGTTAGTTAATCCGTTTTTTTTTTTAATAGTGGCTTATTTATAATCCCTATACTAACCCAACCAACCAGGGTTCTCATGATCACTGCTCAAATGCTGTTTTTTTTTGTTGGTTTTGGCGACAAAATTCTAAATCTTCTGGCCCATAGGATCCCAATGGGACGTTTGTATCTTTGCCAGCTAATAATTTGCCATAAAAATCAACCATTCAGAAATTCATCTATGTGATTCATTCCAGTCGCATGGATGCTATGGCTAGATTTTTCGAGGGTCGGAATCAAACATGAATTCTGGAAGATGGATGGCATGATCATGGATGATGGATTATATGGGTGTGGGGAAAAACATGTTTTTTTGGTAAAACTGAAATGTTGAATAAAAGGTGTTAGAAAATCTGAGGAAATTTGTGTAGGGTTTCGTTTTGTTCAAGCGCAGAAAAGGAATACAGGGAGAAACAAATCCCGCGGGGTACGTAGATCTTCAGGCTTTTTATGGAAGTGTTTGACCTTTCGGGTTGTTGCCCATAGGGTTGTGGAAAGGACGTATCAAATGAATCTTCAAGTTAAAAATCATCTCACCACTTCTCACTCCTGCCCTCGCAAGGCTGAGTTTCCCCGACTGGGAGCACCTGATAATTCAAGTTCACCATGGAGTTGTCCTGCCAGGTTTCTTGCTTCAACACCAAAAATCAAAATGCAAAGAACATTGGAATATGGAAGGCTTGGGATTCAAAAAACCACCAAATTTTTGTGGCCATCCATCTGCCAAAACAACCAAAAAATTAAACAGATCTGATGCATGGTGACTCCATTGGAATGACGGATAAAATGTGAAGCTACAGATCCCCACGGTGAGTTCTCTCCAACAACCAGCAAGGGGCAATTTGGACTCCATGGCAGGTGCCGGTTAATATTAACTAATTACAGAATGGCTGCTAGACCTTTCAAGTACGACACATGGCAATTCGGAATCCTGCCAGTTTTTTATGTGGCACCCCCCCAAACAAAACACCTGAACCCCACAGTTTTCTCATTGTCTCCCTCCCCCGAACCAACGGCCTGGATTTTCTCTCTTTTTGGTTGCCCGCTGTTTTTTGTTTTGTGCCCAGCCCAAACGGTTGGGGTTTTTGTATGTTTTGTTGGCGCAAAAAAAAAGGCAAGAAGCCCATCCAATGTGATCCAAACTGACTCACTCCGCGAGGCATTGGACCGATTCTTTTGCATCTCCTCCTTTGAACGGTCGACAAATGGCGGGGGAAACCGGGAAGGCCAGCCACAGTGAGGTCGTGGAGTTGCTTGCGGGGTGTTCCCCAAGTTAATTCATTTACTTGAAAAAAACACACACAAATGGTGTCTTGGGGTGGGTGTCCGATGTTTTTTTTGGGTAAAACAGGAGTAATGTTGGAAAGTTTTGTGCTAAGATGCCTTTGTTTAGTTGGGTTGCCAAACGATCAGAGTGCCAAATCTGCATACAAGATGTGCAAAACAGATGCTGCAAATCAAGACAAGTCACGCTCGAGGCGTCGTAGCGTGCCCTTGTAATTGTCAAGATGATACCTGACACCCCAACAAAATCTCTCGAATGTGAAATAAACACGGTGGTTTCTATATGCCACAGTTGCCTTTTTTGCCACAATTGTCCCTCTTTTTGGTTGATATTGTTGTTGTTCTTCTTCTTCTCCTTCTTGCTGTTGTTGCTGTTGTTGTTGGTGCCGGCAGCTGAAAGCGTACAGTTCCAAAAAATCTGAAGCGCTGTACACTGTACAACGCTTGCTGGATGCCAAATAAAAATGAACAGAGGTCACTTTATTACCAACCCAAACAATGCACTATTAATTCTTAAAAAATACCCCAAAGTTACCATACAATTTACATTAGCTGGATGCCAAGCAATGCACTATTAACTTTTAAAAAATACCCCAAAGTTACCAAAAAGTGGGTTCAAATTAATGACCCCAGAAAGAACGGCAAAACACCCAAGTCGAAATCGACCAGAAATCATTGCAGCATCTAGTTGCGCAAGGTGTCGCTCTGGCATCTTGAGAATTGCCTGAATTTCAGGCGGCACAAAGGGGTGGTTTTGACATACCCAGATGCGCCGAATGTATGGATTAACAGTATAGGTCAACATAAGCCTGCAACAAAAATAAAGAGGAGACGTGGAACCTATATGCATGATATTTTTCCCCCAACATCCAACTCAACAACTGCCCCTGCTGCTGTATGGATTATGTACCTACATGATTTCAGTGAACAATGGCCACATTCCCGTGGCAAATGGCTTGGTAGATAATTCCCATCCCATGGAGCATCTGGGATATTCACCCGAAGTAGGTTTTTTTCCAAAATAAACGCCATGATATTTGATCAAGGGTATAGGACTTTCACCACAAAAAAACACCAAATTTATCACAAAATCTAATTCAATGGTGGTCAAAAGATGTCAAAGTAATCACACTGATATATTATTGCTTACAAATATATATATATATACATATGTACGTATATCTTAATATATACATAAATATATATATATATCATACCATATTTAATCATCATAATCATCATACACTAATCTGAGATTTCATTCACTTCCTTTGGAGATCAAAAAACTTCCACATCTCAGATTTTATCGGGAGAAGCCCACCTCCGCCCAGTCCTCACCAGGTGGAAGAATTTCTCGTAGTTGCTCCTTTGCATCTGTACAGCTTGGGGCCTCAGCAGTTTCATGTGATTCCCCCCTTGTTGTTTTTGGGGTGAGGAGGTCATGAAATCATACATACCACCTGTTTAAAAGGCTGCTTAACTGATCTAGTTGGTGGTTTCAACCCATTTGAAAAAGATTAGTCAAATTGGATCATTTCCCCATGAAATGTGATGTTGAGTTGTGGCATTCATTGCAAATCCTGTTTTTTTCAAAGTGGATTTTGGTCCTTCAGGAGATTTCCACAATCAGAGCGAAAGAATATGTTCACCAATCTTAGGTTGGCAATCAGATCTTTTGTGCAATGTTATCCTCGCTTGTTTAGTGTTATATGTTTTTCTCCCAAAAAAACGAACTGTTATATAGTAGTATTTTTTTGTTGGTTATGTGGGGCAAAAAAATATGTTTTTTTTTGAACATATATGATTTCAAGTCAAACTGGATATGTTTTTTCTTCTCCAGGGATTGGAGTTATACAATCTAAAAGAAATCATGACACAACCGCCTATAGTTTTGGTTCGGTGTTTCAGTGTTGTTTACCCTTTGTGCAACAAAAATAGCTCTGGCCCGGCAAAAAGAACAGCAAACGCGATGAACGTGCAAATCCAAGAGATACTTCAGTTTGAGGTCCCGACTGGCAGCCCAGTCTTCATGATCTCATCTAGATAGTCTTCATCGAGAGCCTCAAGATCAGGGGTATATTTCGCTCACCAAGACCTCACCTTCGGCCATCCTTCTCCCCAAACTTCAACCCAAACCAAAAAATGATAAATTTTCATCATATGTCATCCAAATAAATGTCCAAAAGGGCCTCTGAAATGTCACAAAATGAACAAATGAATCTACAAAATGAAATATATTTAATTGTGAACATCCTCCACTTTTTGCAGCCTTTTGTTCCCCCTTCTTGGGAACAACAACCAACAAAAACGCCCAAGTGACACAGCGCATGAGCCGCTGCTTCGTCGGGTCATCCAGCGCCGTCAGCGCATGTTTTCCCTCATGGGCCCAGCGACGAATCAGATTACTGGCCGCGCGGCGCGTCTGGTGTGGCCTCAAGCGAGGAGCGGCCATTTATGGCTCTTCAACCAAACCCCCCATACGTACGTACGCCCCCCCCCCCACAGGTCTGGGAAAAGTACGTTAGGGAGGGTTGGTTGATTGACCAGCCATTATTTTTGCCACCGAATCGCGGGTGTGGCCTTTTTGAAAATTGGAATTCAACGAGGAAGTCAGATTTTTACGGTAGAGAATTTTTTTCAAAGACAATTTCAAGGATTTTCATGAAGGTCTTTTGTTGTTGGTTGGATTTTTGATTTGGGAGGTAGAGATAAATACTGATCTGGTTGGTGGTTTCAACCCATCTGAAAAATATTAGTCAAAATGGGAATCTTCCCCAAATAGGGGTGAAAATGAAAAATAATTGAAACCACCACCTAGCTATATCTACGCAGCATGGGTTCCAGATGGCCTTTTTTTGGCAAAAGATAGAAAACGTGTTTTTTTGGCATAGCCGAACTGTGGAGCTTTTCTCAGGGTGTTTTTACTTACAAATACTGATGAATTGTCTGAATTTTTGTTGAATCCTTAATATATATATATATATACATATATAAATATTGGAATGGGATGGAAATGTGTGCAAATGGATTGCTTCATAACGGTTTAATAGTAGTTGTTCATGACGATGGTGTTCATATTGTACTGGTTCACTGCAGGACCTCTATTCCAACAAACCCTTTTTCTTTTCCGCAGCATTTGCCCCACACCGTTGGGTCCAGCCAGGGGGGGTATCACTGTTCTTTCATGAATGGTTAATGATGTGCTTCTCAACCGTTCCGCTAAGGGGCTAAAGTGGTGAAGCGTCAGAGCTAGGACTTTGTTGAGAAGGATTATCATGTGGTGATGTCGTGGTAAACCATCAAGCGGAACTTTCAACTTTCTATTGTGAATAGAATACCATGGCATAACACCACCACCACCACCACCACCACCACCAACAACAACAACAACAACAACAACAACAACAACAGCAGAAACAACAACAACAACCACAACAACAACAACAACACCACCACCACCAACACCACCACCACCACCACCACCACCACCAACAACAACAACAACAACAACAACCACAACAACAACAACAACAACAATTGTGCATGAACCTATCCCTACCTTTCTTTTTTTTGTACCACCCAAGCGTCTGAGTTTCAAAGACTTCACGCCCATCAGCAGGACCCAAGGTCATCACCCCAGCAGCCTGGCTGGATAGATAGACCCCTGAAAATTCAGGAATGTCGACCCTAAAAAATTAAGGCCATTTTGAAAAGGAACGCTGTATATATAATGTATAAAAATTGTATATATATATATAGTCTTCAAGTCCGCACATTTTTCAGAAATTCGTTAGTTTTCAGGACTCAACATCTTGATTTGGTAGAAAGGTGATTCCTTTTGAATATGGCCAAAGTCTTGGTATCTATGAAATAACAATACTTTAAGCACTTCAACTTCAAATCAAATTATATTAAAAACATGCTGAAACATAAGTTTCAATTTTTTTGCAACGTATACCTCCCTTTCCAAAAAAGTTCAAACAACTCATCCTGAAACCCTCGGACCTTGGCGGCATCCACCAAATCTTGTCCCTTTTGAGTGCGTGCAATCACCAACACCTTTGCTGCGAGCCGGTTGGAAGATTCGAAGTTTTCCAACAAAATTTCCCTCCCAAAGTGAAAATCAAGGTACCCTCCAGGGAACTAACATATCCCACCTTGGGAAAAGGAAAATCATCTTCAAAAGTGACTTTTAATGGGATATGTTAGTTCCCAGCAGGGTATTCCTTCTAATTTGGGGATTCCTATGCTCCAGGGGTATGTTGGGGTTCCCTTAGATGGGCCCTCCCCCTTTGGTGAAGTCTCATGAGCCAACCAAAATTTGAAAACTGCACCAAAAATGGAGTCAAATTTGTTGTAGATGTAGATGACGAGAGAATATTTGTATGTTATATATCCTCTGCACAGACTCATACTCTGACAAGATTGTAGTATTTATATAAATGTATGTACGGTAATTATATGTGTCATAAATATAAAGGGAAGATGTGGGTACCCTTGCGAGAGTACTATATAACAGTTGTTTCCTAAATATTCCCCAATATTGCCATATATAAGCCATAGGTACATGATGGATATAGCCTACCAAATAAATCTGACTAGACTATTCAAACATCAATCAATCCCATTTGTTGGCCCAAGAGTCCCATCCATCCCACTCGTGCTTTCGATCTTCAGTTATCTCACTTCGTGGTTGTGGTTCACCATTGGGCCAACAGTCACTGACCACTATATCAGCTTGATATCCTGCAGTGCTGCAGGCTGCAGGGGCTTCTGATTGAGCAAATTTCTCGCCCGGAAGTTTAACCTAGTTGGTGGTTTCAACCCATCTGAAAAATATGCTCGTCAAATTGGATCATTTCCACAAGTAGGGATGAAAAAAGAAAATATTTGAAGCCACCACCTAATTAACAGTTTAGCAAGCCTTTTAGAGAGCCAAGGATGGTTGGAAATTTCGAAGACTTTTTCCTGACTCCTGTTTGGGTCTTTTCAGGAACCTGTTGCTGTAAAATTTCCGGAGTGTGAGCAAAATCTGCTGGCGGTGCTGCTTGAAGAAAGTGTATGTGCTTGTAAGAGCTAGTTCATCCTATTTCACGACCCTTCCCCCCCAACAAACTTATTTTGCTTGGAGATATCCTCACCTGAAGAACAGGAAACAAGATGACTAGCAAAAGTATGCAAAAGTAGATGAAGTGAGAGAAGAGACAACAAATCGAAACACGCCAAATAATTGTCAAGTCCAAGCGAACACACGAACGCAGTAGTGATAGTAGTCGTTGCAACTAGTCATCCTAGTTGTAGTCACATTAGTCATAGTAGTAGTAATAGTCATACTAGTAGTACTAGTAGTAATACCAGCAATCGCCAATAGCAATATAGCAATAGTAACAGCAAATGGTAATATAGCAATACTGGTTACCTGGTAATAGTCTTCGTAGCAAAAACCCTGGTTTTCGGTCACTTCCCACCTAAGAAGTCTGAGCACATCTTGCAGCGCCACCTAAGTTGATTCAGCTGCGTGGCGTGGGTGGTGAAATTCCGATGGGTTTTTTGAAGCAAGGGAGTGAAAGAAACATCACCAAAATATATAAGTTGAACATAATAGTTGTTTCCACCAAAATTTGAAACTAATCATCTGCAAATTCTTGGCATTTTTTCTTCCAACAAAAATTCTTCGTTTTTTAAAATTCTGAGGGTCTGACTGATATGTAAGAGGACCTGCTTCGCTACCATTGGCAAACCAAAAGTCCTTATACTGCATTGAAGCCTCACCTCAAGTTGGTCGGTCAGAAACCAGTTGGGTTCCAAGGCAACCGGACATCCCCATGACGGATCCCATCCATGGGATGTGGCTTGTGTATATTTACCGGTCCCTGGATCTTCCAAGGGGTGCGTTTCATGGATGATGTTTGGGGTGCCTATAAACCATCCCTTAAGGTTCAAACAGCACCCTTTGGAAGATGCTGGTACATGAATGGTTGATTTTTTATGGATTTCGTGTAGATAAACATACCAGTCACATGGATCCTATGGGTAAGACTTCAGTTTTTCGAAGCTTTGGTTAAAAACAACATACTGTTGATAGAAGATATCCGGCGATCACCCATTGAGGTAGGTAGCTTATCCCATTGTTCACATTGTTTTTTTACATCCCAGGTGGTTAGCCGGATTTCTGAACCATCAACAGCATTACACCTGGAAAACTAACATGACTGGCAAAAAAAAATCATGAATGAAGATGTATCTCTTGTTCTATTATTTTCATAGTGATTTTCCATTGACATGTTAGTTTTCCGGGGGTGGTAGTAGTACCTGGTATCCGGATTCACATGCAGTTTGGAGTCGACTCTCCGGGAAAAAAAATGTTGCTTTTTTTCCACCAAACATCCATCCATTCAGAAAGATGGTTGGCTGAAACACGGGTAAAAAAGACGGCATTGTGTTACAGTGCCCAAATCCGACACATTCCAAACAGGCCGTTTTGGAGTTTTGTTTCGTCTCTGGTCCCGCAATGGGTTTGATATTTTTGGTCTGCAGCCACTTCAGCCAAGCAGTGCATTGTTTGGGCGTGGTGACTGACTGTTATGAGTCTTTTGGGCAGGACCCAATGAAAAGGCTAAAGGATATTTCAAAAGTATCATTTGAAATATAGATATACACTCCGTAAAACTACCATAGCTCCTAACAAATGCTGGTTGGGGCCCTTTTAGCCGTCTTTTTCAGGGGTAAACTCACTGTCAGTTAGAGGGAATATAATAAATCTATTTCATTTTTGCATGGCCCCAACAAAAAACACACCACCTCTCAACTTGTTTTCTTCCATCTCTTCCTCACCAAGACACGTCCATCCTTGGTGCGAACATAAGGACACTCTCCTGGGCACCCATAGCCACGCCACCGGAACTCCTGAAGTTTTTGGGGCTCTGAAACTTCTGGAGTTTCATGGTGATTTCGGAAGTGTTAGAAGTTTCATGTCCCATAAGATCCATATATTACCTACATTTATAATACCATAAAAATCAACCAAATTTAGGTCAATATACCATACATGGATGGTATGGGTGTGGATTTTCTCAGATGTTTCAGGATTAATGTGGACTTGTTTGGTTTGAATAGTTGGTAATTGACGTTTCCTCGATTGAATGATCATGATGGTGAAAACTGATGTTGGTGATCGATGGTGATGAAAGGCTGCTTTCATGGTGCTACATGATCATGGAAAATGGGAAGCGATGATAAACAACAAGTAGTACGGGATGACGACAAACAAATATCTATAAGAAACAAGAAGAAGAAGAATAAGAAGAAGAACATGATGATCATAGTGATGGTGAAGATGACAAACACTAGATGATAATAGCAGAAATGATAGATCATGGATGACAAATGATGGAAGATGGAAATTCTGAGCGAGAAGGGATTTCTAGGCCATTGTGCAGTATAACATGTGAAAATTTGATATGTGATAGGCGATGCTTTACCATGCACTGCCTACTTGCCGTCAGGGAGAGGAAGCTTCATCTTCAATCTTCCTTGCACCTCTTCCTTTTTCCAGGTGCCTCCGGGCCATTTTCTACACTAACATATCCCACCTGGGGAAAGGAACATCACCGACTCAAAATGCCTTTACCAAGGGGATATGTTAGTTTCCAGCAGCCTAGTTTTCAACGGAGCTCTGGGGCCCCCTATATAGGATGCATATAGGTAAGTGACCATAGAGGTAAGTGGGGTTATAAATCCAGCAAATGGGGTTATAAACCCCAATTACTTATAACTTATAACTGGTTTTCTGCACCCATCTTGTACAGGTATCATTTTTGTTGATAGTTTTTGGTCATCTTACATGTCCACTAAAATCCCAAAGTCAACAATATCAGTAAGAACTCCATAAGAAAGATAATTTCGACTTGTCATTTCACGTGTCAAAGAAAAAAATGCCGTGCCAAATTCGGTACACAAAAAATCACCATGAAAAATTGTTTGGTTTACCCACTTTTTTCCGAATTTTCTCTGCACATGCTCTCCTCCACTTCTGAGTGCTCCATCTTGTTGTGTTCTAGGAATTTATCCACACAAACCTGACAGGTTTGAAGTCACTATGATCCTCTAAAACAAAGAGGCTGATTTCAAAGTTGAGGATGAGCAAAGGGTGTACAATCGCCTTCCGAAACGCATGGTATTTCCCATAGGATCCATGTATGGTATATAATGGTATATATGTATACCTACATTTGGTTGATTTTTATGGTACATGTAGGTAAATATACCATACATGGATCCTATGGGTTTAGGTTCCATTACCATTCTCTGAAGGTGATGGAATCCCTACAGTTAATACAGTTCTAGAAGTACTCAGGAAGTCCAAGAATCGGACTTTCCCTCTTTGTACAACGGAATCCTTGATAATTATTTGGTTGGTGGTTGAACCAACCCATCTGGAAAATATTAGTCAAATTTGATCATCTCCCCAGGTAGGGGCGAAAATACAAAATATTTGAAACTAGAAACCTAGTTATACATTCATCATCTCAAAGACCATTTTCTGGTTTGTTCCAACTTGGACTTCCGTTCGATTTAACTTCAACCAACCAACCAACGAAAAAACCCCCGAATCACTGATGGATGTTCATGTCATCAGCAACAAGTGGCATTATCAGCATAGCTTCCACAAGATAATGTCATCAGATATTTGCAAAGTTCGTCAACTCTAGGATCTACTTTGGCAAAATTACCTGCAGCCGCCGCGACGAGAACTCGATGTTTTTTTTGTCAAAGCCGAGAAGTGTGTTTTCCAACAGTTTGCCAGGAGGTTTTGTTGATTTCAAGGGCATTTTTTTGTTAAGAAAACTGTGTGCATTTGTGTGTGTGTGTGAGAGCGTGCGTTTCATGGAAGTCATTTTGGTTTCTTTTGCGGGTTTAATAATCATGGTTGGAAAATGGCTCCCTGCAGCAAAATGACTTTAATCTCCAAAGGTGCCATTTTTCCAAAGATTTTGTTTGCCAAAAGTGTCCAAAATTGTTGTGAGTTGATTCAAGTCTTGATTACAAAAATGTGTGTCTGTGCGTGCCAGGTGATTCAAAGTGACTTTTTTTTTTAATCACTATTTGGAGGTCACCAACGACTTTTGAAAGGGTCACCTTTTCACCATCCCAAAAAGGTCACAAAGAATTGTCAGCTGTGTGTTTCATGAAAGTCGCTTCGTTTTTTGTTGGTTGGTTAAAGATGGTCAAAGACTGCTGAACAATGGTCGCTTCTACCCTTTACCAAGCACTCCCGGGGCGATGTTTCGGGTCCTTTAAATAACAACACCCGACTCACCCAACCAAAAACAAAAATGAGGAAAATGAACACCAAATAGGTCCAAAAATATATTTAACCAGGGAGTCCAAGTTAGCATTTTGTATTAGGTTGCTCTAGGAACCCACCCATTTTTTTATAGTAAGGGTTTTATCACCATCAAAAATGAAACACCATTCTAAACAATGGAGGCAAACGACTTTCAGGTTATATATACATTGACACTCCATGAATGGTATATACCTACCTTTTGGTGTTTTTTATGGTTAAATATGGATTTCATGTAGGCAAATATACCATACATCCATGGATTCTATGGTAATACATTCTGCGAGGTGCGGACGGCATTGATATCACAAGGCTTTGCTACCACTGCAAAAGGTCGATTGAGACTCAAGGCATCCTGGTTTTCCGGTGGGATGATTTTGCTGGTGGGTGGTTGAACCAACCCATTTGAACAATATGCTGGTCAAAATGGGTTCATCTTCCCCCAACTAGGGGTGAAAAGAAAAAACATATTTGAAGTTTCACCACCTAGTTGATGATTTGAGTCTTGAAGCCACAACAACAACAACAACAACAACAACAACAACAACAACAACAACAACAACAACAACAACAACAACAACAAGAACGACGAAAACCAAAAAAATGACCACCCTAAGAATCATGGCATTCTCAAAACTGATTATTTTGGAGATCCAAAGTAACCAACCCCCTTTGTAAGGAGGATCCAATGATTCAACTACTGACAGCTGCGCTTTCGCCTCCAAGGATTTCAGAGGTGCTTTAGGCCCATAGTGCGAACCCTTGCCATCAAAGACCTGTGAACAGCTGGCGGGTGAACGACTTGAGAAATTGAAAGAGCAAACGACCCGGAAGCCCAACACAACCAGTTTTTTTTTGAAATGGATGGAAATGGTGTGTTTCACCTCTTTTCTCGTTTTTTCTATATAAAGATTTGCGTTCATCATCCAATTGATAGGCAACCATTTGAGGAACCCTTCATTCAACAAAAATATGCAAAAATTGGATCCACTGTAATAACTTGAGATCAGCTTCAGGGGTGTCTTTTTGTTATGCTCGATCTGTATATACCCTGGAAGTCGTTGCCACCATTTAAAAAAAATGGTGATTCCTTGCTACTAAAATTCATGGTGGTTCGGAAACCAACCGGACTACAAAAAAGGTGAAAGTGGACTTGAAGGGTATATGGGGGTTTCCTAAAATGGTGGGTTTTCCCCCAAAATCATCCATTTTACTAGGGTTTTCCGTCATAAACCATCCATTTTGGATATTTTGGGGTACCCCTATTTTTGGATTTCCACCCATATACATCGATGATATCATCTCTTTGGAATGTCTAAAATGGTTCTTTTTCCAAGCTTTAAGTCTCTCATCTAGGTCTCAGTTGTGGTGATTTTCCCATCCGTTCAGTGAAACCCTGAAACTGGCCAAATGATCATATTTCACCAACCTAGACTTTTTGTTGAAATAAAGAGTCCCATTTCCCTTACTTACTTTTCACCGCCATGTGGGATGAACAAAAACTCGTGGTTCCGGGGTCGCTTTTTGTTTTTTTTTTCATCTGAAAGCCCCACCTCGGCACTCGTGAAGCTTAACTTGCTACCTTGTGTTGCCACATCATTGTAGAGGGGGCCACTTGCTTTCACATGCACCACGAAATCCACCTGGGATTTCCAAACCAAAACAATGCGGCCGAGCCGAAAAGGGGCAGGGTTGCTTCTGATTGATAACTATATCTTTGAAGGCTGATCAATGAGGATTTTCTTCAATAATGATTGGCATTTCATAGCTGAATCCAGCTGACATTTTTTGGGTTCCTGGTGATTCAAAGTGACCTTTTTGGGATGATTAAGTGACCCTTTCAAAGGGTTAAGTGACCTCCAACTAGGGGATGAAAAGGGCACTTTGAATCACCTGGTTCACATATTTCAGTGCAGTCTTTTTTGTTGTTCGTTTTTCGTCGTTTTAACCGCTGCTCTGTTCACCAGGAACTGGAACTAATTGACGGGATCCCAACGTGCGATTCCCTGCGGCATGATCCTTTGACCATCAAAGGTATAGACGTTTTTGTGGGCAAAAACTAGGCAAAACGTGTGAAGCATCCAATAAAAAACAGTAAGAATTTGAACAAAACAACACAAATTAATTGGTCAGATTGTTTCTTTTATTGGATGAATTCGGATTGATTGTTTTTTATGTAAGATACACGTTTTTGTTGAGGTTGGTTCACCTCAACCCTTGCTTCACTTTTCAGGTGAGACCGATTTTTTTCGGGCGTTTCATTTGGGACCATCGCCAGGTCCAAAATCTTCTGGCTTTCGTTTGGGCTCTAACTTGCCAGTCTCCTTCAAGTTGTCAAACATCTCCAGGGCATTCAAAATCGCTTGATCCATGTTGAAGTATTTGTAGGATGCCAATCTTCCCACAAAAGCAACACCTTCTTCCTTTGCAGCTAAAGCAGCATATTTTTCATATAATTCTCTGTTTGCTGGATTTGGAACTGGATAATATGGTTCTCCAGTTGCTGAGGAAAATTCTCTTGCAATCAAACTTCCTTTCACCTTTCCTTCCTTCACTGCTGTGGGTTGATTGGGAATATGCTTATACTCAACTATTCGAGTGAAAGGCACATCAGGAGCAGGATGATTCACAACCATTGCCTCTTGAAAGAAGCCACTCTCAGGTTCCTCTACAAATTCTTCTTCAAATCTGAGAGATCGATATTCCAACTTCGGCATTCCTAAAGCTGCATAGTAACTATCGATTTGCCCAGTGTAGACTAAGAGATTGTGCTTCGGCAAAGCTCCTTCTTGCTTTAACTTGAAGAAATCACAGTTCAGGCGAATGTGAATATTTGGATCCTTCAACAACATGTTCTCAAAGATTCGAGTATAGCCTCTCTGTGGTAAAGCTTGCCATTGATCTGGGAAGTAACGATCATCCGTGTTCGTACGGCACGGAAGCCGAAGAAGAACACTAGCATCAAGTTCAGCTGGGTACTTGTCCCATTGTTTCTTGGTGTAATGTTTGAAGACCTTTTCAAAGAGTCGTGGCCCCACACGAGATAAAGCTGCTTCCTCACCATTCTTGGGTTCACCACTTGGAGGAACAATTCGTTCTTTGTCATACCAAGCTTGCATCTCCTCTTCATTCTTGATATTCTCACCAAACAAAGTGTTCACGGACTCTTGTGTTGGTGGGATAGGTACCAATTGCTTGACTCCATCTTTATCAGGAACCAAACCTTTCACCCTATGATCAAAAGGTATCCACTCCGAGAAGTCTAAGACATAGTTCCAAACACGGTCAAACTGAGTGTGAAAAAGATGTGCTCCATATTTGGAACATCGAATTCCATGTTCATCAACGTAGTCATAGCAATTTCCTCCGATGTGGTCACGCTTGTCAATGATCAAAGAGGTCATGCCTAGCTCTTTACTACAGCGTTCAGCTATAACTGCACCAGACAGACCAGCACCAACAATCAAGAGGTCATAGGATTTTGATACTGTGGAGATATCTCCACTCATAGTTGCTGCATCAAGTTCAAGCGGAGCTTCTGATGTTTCACCTTCTAGGAAGATTGGATCTTTGCCGACAGTCTCTTGCACTTTATTCAGGGCGGCCCATTCTGGTTCCGCACGCCCCACCCCAACGCTGGATGCAAATGGTCCAGCCGGCATTGCAGAGTCTACTTCTCCGCGCCCGAGAACTCTTCACTCGAGCCCTGACTACTTTTTGTCAAACACAACTTTCACGCGAAGACTTCCAAACTCTCATCCTTCTTCAGGTCATGAGTCATGCGAATGACCTACAAATGACCTCAAAGTTGCATCCCAACTTTCCACTCAAAACGATTCTGTCTTTTAGTTTCTATAGCAACAAAAATATACCGGACCTACCACTCAGAACTTGTTTCATGACCTTGTGGACAAAAAAATGCGATTCCCACCAAACCAAAAACCACAACAAACAACCCAAAAAAATCCTACGACATCATCATCATCATCTCAACACTTGGGGTCACATTTCTCCACCCTTTCCATTCCACCAAAACCGACCGTCGGTTTTGGTGTGTTTCGGTCGGTGTGTTTCCCATAAGCACCGCACCGTCTTGGAGTCGATCAAATATGAAGCCAAAGTGGTCAGACCACCTGCAGCTGCAGCTTTAAGACCTTCGCTGCTTGGTGGATGCTGGTTGGTTGATATAGATGATTGCATGGTGGCGCTTTTTTTTAAAGGCTACCAAAAGTTACAAGTCAACAGTTTCTTTGTTATGTTTTTTTGTTATGTTTTATATATTATGTATAATAACTCCACTTATAAATAAAGGTGAAAAAGAAAACCAGTTATATACCCAGTTAGTAATTCCAGTCTCATTCGGCGCATATGGGGAAAAAGTTCCACCAATCCATTGATTACACTTCCTGAAACTAACGTTTTTGCCTCTGAAAATGGATGCTTGGAAGACGATTGTTTCCTTGTTTGATACGGTCTATTCTCAGAGCGTTTGTGAGTTTCAAGGAAATGTAACCCACCGAAACAAAGGACCTCAACTTCTGGCTCCCCCGAAAAAAGTTGAGACCCCTTTGCAACATACCCCTGGTTAAACATATCCTTTCCAACCGGGAATTCCCTGAATCTATGGTGATGGTGATGCCGTACCAAGGTACGAGTTTCAGGATCTGATGCGTATCCTCTTTGGATGGACTTCACCTTGGGAAGTTTGATGCGTTTGATGGAATTTTTGGCAGGAAAAACACGACAATAAGAAACAGTGCTACCATACCCATCCATGGGACGAACGGTATATTTACCTACATGTACCTACATCTACCACCTCGATTTTTGGGGAGATGATCCAATTTGACTACATACCCATAGGATCCATGGGATCCATGTATATTTACCTACATGAATGGTTGATTTTTATGGATTTCATGTATATAGGTAAATATACTATATAGTCCCATGGATCCTATGGGGTTGGAAATCCCTTTCTGGGAAACCCAACACATATTTCCCACTGCAAGGTATGGTTGAAAACTATGATGATGATTTTCCGAACTTTGCGCATTTGGACTGGGATATCTGATCATTCCCCTGGAGGGTAACAATATATACACATATATACACCACCTTTCAAAGGATCGACGGCTTCGACGGCTCAAGGTTGGAGTTGGAGGTTGTGACAGTGGAAAAAAAACACAAAAACCATCATCTTCTTCAACCTTTGGTGAGGTTCAAGCTTACCGAAATACTCATCACCAATTGCTTGGTTGCTTTCCTTATTTTTGGAATCATGTTTAAAAATACCTTTGGGTTTTTTGGTGTTGCCATGAACGGCCGCCACTGGAAACCCTGCAGGATGTAGGTGAAACCCTCCCTACCTCACCTGCCCGAGGAAGGCTTCCATTCCATTGGAAGGCATCCAACCTGGAAGACGGATGAAAACCAACCAACCAACCAAGATGGTGATGATGGAGGGAAATTGCTGTGGTTTTTTTGTTGGTCCCATGAAAAAAAATCCATCACCAAAAAACGCCCCCCCATGGGAAATCTTTGCCAAAAAACGACGGTATAGGCTATAGGTATATGGTATTTTGGCAACCCCGAGCCATCTGGATTTTGTGATGCAATTTTTGTTGCAGGAGTAGACTGTCACTATGGTGAATATACAAATGTCCCATGGATCATATGGATCATTTTAGAATGCTTTAAGGAGCAAAGAACCCCATCCATCAAATTCCCAGGCCTGGCATGCTACTCACCAGTGCTCCTGGACAAGCAGCCAATGCTTTGGCTTCCAGTTCAGGTGGTAAAGGTCCAGAAGCCTCCAGAAATTAAGGCGACAAAAGTTCTGAGAACCAAAGATCTTCGCGTTGACTTGGATGTTGTGATGCGGAAAATGGCATCATGTGAATATTTGGTAGTTCTCTGCAAAAGCTTTGGAGAATCCCAACAAAAGATTAGCATCTAAAAAAACTATAGCATATTTAAGCAAAAAAACATGCAAAAGCAACAGCATCTAACATTCAAAAACTTACCACCACGAATTGGTGGAAGGATCCCAACGTCCGGCCGGCCTCCTTGAAGACAGGTCTCATGCGCAGTTTTGGGCCCTGCACCTCCAGCTGCCCAAAGTGCCAAGCATGAGGCTATACCATACCCTCCCTGAAACCAACAGTTATATAGCCCCTCAAAAAAGATGGCATCCTCCAAAAATAAAAGTAGTCTTCCGGTTATCAATTTTTAGGGGCGAACATGTTAGTTTCAGGGATGGTAGCCCCCTATAAATGGCCTTGTAAATGGATAACTGGGGTTATAACCACTGTCAGTGAAGTTATAACCCTACTTACAGCTGGTAGGGACCAATCTTGCAGAACTACATCCTTTTTGTTTAAGATGCTCGTATCATACAAACAGATCATGTTTCAATGAATCAATGAATTGTTTGTATCTACCCCCCACCTAGCAACAGTCACCACCAGGATGACATTACATTCTTAGGGTCGGGAATCCCAAATACCTAAACTTTTATTTGCCACTGAAATTCTAGGTGGGGAGTTAGATCCAACGAGTTATCAACGCATCTTTGGAAAAAAAAGGCGGGCCGAACAAAACAACAGAACATATTGCAAAAAGAAGAGGTTATGCCATTTCTCTGGTAAACGCATGTAAATTCAGTACAGATGTATCAGAATATCGTATTTGTGATTTTGATTCGATATAAGAATTTGAAAATATATAAAGTGATTTGAAAACTATTCAATCCGAATCTACTTGCCAGAAACTGCAGTGTGAATTCATAAGATGAATCAACAGCAAATCATCTGGACACACAATTTCTTCTGAAAAGCGCTTCACTTTTCCAATGATGACCATCATGTTCTAGTTGGTGGATTCAACCCATTTGAAACATATTAGTCAAATTTGATTATTTGCCTAATAGGGATCAAAATAAAAAATGTTTTTTGACGAACTCAAAACAGGCGACCGGCTGAAATCCTGCAACGCGGCCCTTCCCTGCCATGAACTAATCCCCTGAGGCCATATTAGCCAGAGGCAACTTGTCCAAATCTTGTCCTAAACCAGTCACAGGATAAACACATGAGGTGTTCAACCAAGACTCAATTTGGTGAAACTTTGCTTGATTCAAGCAAACTGAGATGCAGCCAATATGACACTGCAACTTCAAACTTTCAGGTCTCAGGGTTGCCGTCTGAAATGTTGCCCCAAGATCTTTCAAAACGTTCTGCAAAAGAAGGCGAAACCACTTCAGCAACTGACGGAAAGAAAATCGTTCTGGAAGCAAAAATTGACTTTGGCTAACCACCACCCAGCGTTTACCTTGCTTCACAACAGGTATACTGCCGATATCCAGTTGGTACAAAATAAACAGTTGAGCAAAAGAGATCCACTGAAGCCTAGCTTGAGGGCTTGAATCCACCCAAGTGCCCATCCACTCCGCTATATGCGTTGCAAACTCCTTCCCAACAAGAACAGGCAACACAACTGAAGGCTCACGGTCCTTGAATCTTGAAACCCATCGCATGTTGACTGCCGCAATGTGATCCCTAATTTGCACCCCCAAAAACCGCATCTTCAAAGATTGGCCAACATGGTGTTCCCACAATGTCCAAAAATTACCCACCCGATTCCGGTTTGCAGCTTTGGCTGCTCGATCCGCAACTGAATTGGCCACACAAATCCACTCATCAAAACTTGTTGTAGCAGTTGTGATGTCTTCGTGTGCCGGAACCTTGATGACCCGAATATGTTTGAGGTCAATCACTTCAACCAAACGAACCACTTCAAGCCACAAGTCGGAGTGTTTGCCATT
>DF239889.1:0-154926 GCA_000507305.1 Breviolum minutum Mf 1.05b.01
TAGTCCATTATAGTCCCATGAGACCTGTCAACTATAGAATGAATTTAATTAGTCGGTTCCTTAGTGGTTGGATTGAATCGCTTATCAATCTTCACATTCCACCATACTCCACCAATCTTTGTGGAACTTCGGATGCGCCCAAAAGATATGCAAAAAGCAGATTTGTTTTTGCAACTTGTTGCATCTGTTGTTCGTTATCCTGGATCGTTTTTTTTGTTGCTGTTTTGGAGATTGTCCAAAATGCACCATTGGACCATTGTGTCTTGATTTGTGTTAGTTTAATGAACCAATCCCCAGCCCCAACGGCTCATTATGAGGCTCCAAATTTGAAGCCGCTGAACAACAACAACATCACCACTTGGCACATGTGAATCGTAACTTTGGTTTTGGAGAGGAGAGGAGTTGGGGTTTAGCCGCTTAGCCCCTGAAGGGTGCTGATGGTACAGTGGTGGTTGTCATTGTGGTGGCTTTGTGGCTTTAACGTTTCAGAAATGATCCCCATGAGCCGACCGTACTGCGACAATCTTGCCCCGGGACCAGCCAGAAATGATCAGAAATGTGCCATAACATAACTTGAAACAGCTGGGCAATATGATGAATATTTCATGATTTATTACAAGATTTCAACCATCCCAAGTGCGCACAAGATTTCGTCCGAATCATGTAGGATCTTGATATCTGGTCCCATAATGAGTTGATATTTGATTTGCCCTCTCGGGAACTAACATGCAACATGTTCCCAAGAGCTCTTTTGAAGGTGATTCTCCTTTTCCCCAAGGTGGGATTCATTAGTTTCCCTTGGGAGGTTAGGGTAGCTTCCTGCAATTGAAAAACCTGGGGCTTGCTATGCCTGTAAGGCATGGCCTGCTATTTTGCTATCAACGAGTTGATCTCCGTGACGGCCTGGAGGGTGATGGGGCACTTGCCATCCAACCCGATAGGGATTCAGATTTATATAGGGAGGAAAAGTTGAACTACACCCCCAAAATTTAACATGGAACCTGAACATAATGGTTTCCAAATGGACTTTCCTTTTCCAGGGGCTTATTTTCAGGTTCCATATTAAATTTCGGGGGTGTAACAAAAGTTGAACCAACACCTCTTGGTTTGCACCTCATTTTGTAAATGTCTAGAGGATTCTCATGAACCATATGAACCCAACAGAAAGGTGTCTATAGTTTTTTTTTGTAAACATAATGTTTAAAATCAGGCATGAGGAATCTTGTTTGTAGGCCATCCATTTTTGCAAACATGACGAAGCCATGTTTCGCCAAAAGATGAGGCAATAGGCAAGGAAACATAAAACAGCGCACTTGAAATTCATGTCTCAGATTTATTTCATCAAAAAGAAGACCTTTCAATGACGGCCTAAATTTCAAGATGTTCCATTCAAAGCCATGTTCTGATAACTTGTGTAGGTAGAAAAATAAGTAGTCATCCACCATTTTGACATGACATAATGACATATATATGTTTGAAAGCTTCCCCAAGTTGTCAGGTCAGCCATGCCAAAGATGCAGCCGTTACGGGGAGGCGAAAATGTTGTAAAGGTGGTTTTTTGAGTTGCAGATGCTGATGGTTTCTGTTGGCTATTTCTTGGTTTAGGTTCAAATGAAATGACTTACATTAGGACAGTAGGTTGTGATTTCAAACAAGTGTTTCAGGAGTTTGTTGCGCCGATTTGGGAAGATGATCCATTTTGATGAGCAATTTTTTTTGCAAACGAATGACATGCAGATTTATGACGCGTTTGAGCTTTTGTAACTGTGAAATGTGCCTTATTTGTGTTGCCAATGACCTTGCAATTGATGAAAAGAAACCACAACTCACTCTGGGGTGGTTTCAAAGACGAGACACATGTGCAACTCAAAATTGATAAAGATTTGTTGCTTTGGCATTCAGATGGGTCAAAACCATCGTGTTTCAAAAAGGTTCACATTCCATGAAACGGTATACCCTCCTGTACGCAAAAGTAGCTCGTTGGACATCCAGATCTCTTCATCTTCAGAGAATATTATCCCAAGGTTTTCCGGTGAGTTGAAGATCACCCAGGAATATATTGTTTTGGAGGCCTTTGAAAGGAGTTGTCACGTTTATATATAGGATCAACGTTTGGTATATGTACCCAGAATTTAGTCAATGTTTATAATACATGTAGGTAAATATGCCATACGTGGATCCTATGGGATATCATTTCTGAAACAAAAAATCAAACATTTCTGGTCAAAATACCACCACCCTTGGCCACTTCTGCAAGGAAGGTGAGCGGTGGCTTTTGCGGCTTCCTGCAGAAGTGCCTGAAATGGTTCCAGTTACCTTCCAGGTGCTATTCCCATCGGCAGGGGCCCGATGGATTGGAGCTCTTTGGGTACAAGAGTGGGACACCGAAAACCATCCTTTACGCAACAAAAACATCAAACATCCAGATTAAACTTCATAATTCTGGTAAAGTAAAAAGGTCCCTTTTCCCCCTACTTCCAGAAAAAAATCACCCTTCATCACATCCCAAATTTTTCGGGAGAGAAAGAAAGAGAGATCATTTTTTGAAATTTGAAAATGGTTGGTTGATGATTATCACTCTCCAACTGGGTGGTGGTTCCAAATATTTTTTATTTTCAACCCTACCTGGGGAAATGATCCAATTTGACTAATATTTTTCAGATGGGTTGAAACCACCAACTAGCCAATCATCTCCAAGTATCTGTGAATGTTTGTCAAGATGTTTGCCTCGGTTGTCAGGGCTCAAGCCCAAGATGCCATGAAAAAGGTCATTTCCTTGGGAGTGTATCTTGGCTGACAGACACATGTTGGGGCACACAAAAGGTTAGGGATTCCGAAGGTTTTTTGGGTTGGTTGGTCAGGTGCGTTTGCTTGGTTTGTTGCGTTTGTTTGGTTGGTTAGTTGTGTTCGAATTGTAAAGGTTGTCAAGTGTAGGGCACAATAAGGCCTTAGTAACGGAGAATGAGTGCTATTTTCACCAAAGGGGTAGCTTTTTTTTTGGGGGGGGGGTGTTAGGTTTCCCCATGCAGTTCGGTATTTGACCTTCCGGAGGACGCCCTGAAAAGTTCAGGTTCGATGCAAGTTTGCTTCTTGGTAATTAATGTAGAATCACACTATGGTAACATTTGACATGATACTGTTGACGGAAGAAATCCGGCTAACCACCTGGGATGTAAAAAACCTTGTAAATAATTGGGGGATGAACTACCAACCTCAAGTGCTGAACGCCGGATTTCTGAACCATCAACCGTATCTTTCATTTAGGTGCTTCAAGCACTAGGACTTTCGGAACCATTGACTCAGCATCTTTGGGAGAAGAGAAACTGAAAATCTATAGCTTTTTAGGCTTAAAACTGGAGGTACGAGCTAACCTTTTTCGACAACTAAGTGATTTACTCATCCTTGACTATAGATCTATTGGCCCTGCGGGCCCTAAACGATTTTTATGTTCTTGCAGAGCGAAAATGATAGGTGATGTAAGTGATGTAAAGGTGTTTGGAAATGTTTTGAGTTATCATTTTGATGTTCAAGCATTGTCAATCATGGATATTCATGGTGAACTTACACAAGCGTCAGCTAATTAGTGTATTTGTTGTTCATCCTCGAGATGCTACTACGAATCCGGCTTTTATAGATATACCTTGGGAACTGGCCCCAACCTGTAACAGTCCCAAAAGAAGGTTAGTAGGAGGTCCCTTTTGAACCGAAGGGTGAATCCTTTACAACTGTTACAGGCTGGGGGGCAGAACCCAAGATATACATAGTTATACCTTCCGAACAAAGGTGCTTAATTAGACGTTGTTTTTTAATACCGAGGTTATGCATCGGTGCTTGGATTCCAGAGTGGCGGCAGCAACGTCCTGAGTTCATATGGGCCTTCATTGTGCCTTTTTCGGCAAACACGGATGGTATGACCGGGTTGGTGGAAGATAGTAGGGGATTCTTAAGGGACAATGATGGTTAGTAACCCATTCATGAGGCCTTCTTAAAAAATTTCCCGGGGCGAGGTTGCCATTGGCATTTCCCATGAGTCTATTGAGCTATTTATTTGACTTGATTTTGTTATTTAAAAATATCACATAATGCATCATAATCTCATATGCCATTGTTTGTCCATTATAATGTTCCCAGGGTGTTTCATTGCAAGTTTTTCTCCATGAGAAGATGGTTGGGGTTATTTTTTTTGGCCTTAAAAGGGACAGTGGAAGTGAAGGTTTCATAGATGTTCGGTCGGGATCCCCGGTTCAGCCGTATAAAAAGTAGTAGTGTCAACACACTGAAGCTATAGAACCTGAGCAATGAAAAAAAAACTGGTTCTTTCATGTAATTTACAGGTGAATCGCACTAGCCAGATAATGACTGGGTGGTGGTTTCAAATATTTTTTTTTCACCCCTACTTGGGGAAATGATCCAATTTGACTCATATGATTCAGATGGGTTGAAACCACCAACTAGATGAGCTTATGTTGGTTTACAAGCGTTTATAATAACAAAGACCTTTTTGAAACCAAACAGCATCATGGCAAGCTAACTTCCGGTTTTTTACTTTTCACTTCTCATTCGAATTGTTTGGACAAGACTCCATTGGGGCTTTGTAGAATCATCCCTAGCTACACTCATATTATACATATTATTTAAGTAGAATCATCCTTGGTCCGGGAGAACTACAGTCATTCCAAATACTGGAATCATTACAAGTATACATACAATTACACTATTTTAGATATATAGTTGCCCCCAGTAAGAATATGCCAAAGTTGGCCAATATTTATATTGCACATTAGTTAGGAATGATGGTAGTAATACTGTTGATGGAAGAAATCCTGCACCACCTGGGATGTATAAAACCTTGGAAGCAATGGGATAAACTACCAACCTCAAGTGGTGCACATCAACAGTATGTAGTAATGGTAACGATGGAGTAGGAAACACCCTTGTCCGTTTCCCTTCGGGAGGTCCTTGAAGTGTAGCACTTTTTTTCTGGGGGTCCATTTTTCAAATTTATTAGACTGTGCCGTTTACGAATCCTGTGGTGACATGAACAATAACAATTAACATATATATATAATATAATCATGGCATTGGTTTGATACGTGTTATAAATGATAGGTGATAAATCTTTTTGTAATATACATGATATATAGTCAGTCATCCCCCAGCTTCAGAATATGCCCCCAAGTTAGTTTATGTTAGTTTGGGGTGTGCTGTTTTTGCTTTCAAATTTAACATTTTCTTGATTTTCATCACAAAAATTGGACAAATATGTTACCGTCCGAGGCTGCGAGCTTTATCTTCTCTGATTTGCAGGGCTCTTCCATCAGCACTGGCTTAGGACGTGTGGTTGGGACCGTGTTCGGAGGCGAGAAAAGCACAGCTTTCATTTTGGTGGAACATGTTGGGACAATCTTTCGGACGGAACGCGGCGAGATTTTCCGCGATGTTCTTCTTCTGGGATTTTATTTTTAGATGAGATTCATATATATATATATAATTATATAATATTATATTTATAATTATATATTTTTTTTCCTGGGATTGTTTTGAGATTTCCCCCACCAAAAAAAAACATCGGCGATATACTTCTGGATGTGAGTCAGAATCCCCCTGAGGATTCAAGTTTATTGGCTCCAAAAACCACTTGGGATCTCAAACTTAGACCTTCACTGCCCTGCCATGTTGGTAGGGACAACTTGCATCCCAATCAACAAACCTGCGGTCGGTGATGGAAAGATGTTGAGCAAAAGGAGCCCTACTGGAAAGGTTGATGAATTTTGTTCCAGATTTTTGTGAAGAAAAAGAGTTATTTTCTTTTTGGTGTTTTTTGGCACTTGATTGGACCAAAAGATATCTAATGTGGGAACTTCGGATATGATAAATGAGTGGTACATGTTTTTCTAGTTACATATTCCAGTATACATGGATAGATAGATCGATGTATGGATAGATAGGTACATACATAACCCGGAGTTCAATAGACACCATGATATTTAGACGTGTCTTATTTCAGGTTATCTATCTCATCAAAAATCATTACCCTCCCTGAAACTAACATAGCCATGGAAAATCCACCATTTTGATGGTATTGACCAGGAAAGATGGTGATTTTCATGGGCTATGTTAGTTTCAGGGAGGGTAAAACAACTGTCGATCCCAACCTTCATTGGGACATCTAGATGATGTAATGCCGTCACTTCAGTGTGTTCCACTCCTTGATTCGTTCAACGCATCGTTGTGGTTCGCGATTCGCGTCAGTTCTTCCTTCATGACAGGCATGGTTGGCTTCATTACTTTAGCACCTTGGGTTCTACAGGGAAGCATACAGTCAACTAGGTGGTGGTTTCAAAAAAAAATCTTATCATTTTTCAGAGCTGCAGGAGGGAGGGCGAGGATAAATGATGTGCATGATGTGAGGACATACGGACCGACCTGACTCTTCCCAAGGAAAGTTTCCGTTTGATCAATTGGCCATCGAAGGAGTTGGAGATTTCTGTTGCTTGGCATACCACGGGTTTGGTGAGATGTGGGGACTTGAGGGAAAAAACGCGGTGATTTTTATTGAGCCGAATGTTGATATCAAGCTGGCTTCAAGCTTAAATGAAGACAAACAAAACAAACACAACTTGATTCCGAAATATTCCCAATATCAATATCATTCCAAAAACCATTGGCTTTGTAGGTGATACGTGTTTTCCTTCAACGGCCTATGACTGGAAATATTTTTTAGTTGATTCATATTTGATTCATTCTACAGGAAAATCTGAATACAGCACGGTCTGAATTGCAAAACCTCTCTTTTCGCATTATTTCGGCAGTCCAAAAAAAACCCATGAAAAAACCAAGTTTTGAGTGGACATCCAAAAATCATCCCTATGAAAAAAAACAAGTTTTGAGTGGTCACATCATCCCATGGTTCGTGAAAACCATGGTTGAATTCCTCATGGGTTCGAGGCGTACATCGCGGTATGTGTTCTTTGGACGTTCTTTTGCAGCTTATCTCGTTCCTCTCCACGTCACGGATACACCGTCACGGTGGCACCTTGAAGTTTGATCATGGATGGCTGGGTGTGAATTGTGTGTGTTATAGTCATGGCTTTTCGAACCACGTGTTTTGATAATGGATTTTGTTGCGATATGTTTTTTTTGTTATGTAGGCTTTCTGGAAACGAAAAGCGAAGCATAAATTAAATTTTATCTGAAATATATAGACAGTAACGGTGTTATTCAGATGTTTTGTTGTTTCATCAACTCATGCTGTGCCATTTCCAACCTCCCTGTTCTTGTTTTTGGTGTTTGGCACCTGCAAAATTGGAGGAAAAAACAACCCTACTCCAATTATCATCCTGAAAAAATCATTTTTTATTGAAGACATTGCCATGTGCCAAAAGCTATCAGGCAGGTTTTAGCATTTACATCATGGTCGTTGGTACATTGGAGTCCTTTGGAAGTAAGAGCAGTTTCTTGGCGTGGAAGATGGTGACCGGAAAGCTTACGGCAACAAATATTTTTCCCTAAAACCAACAGCAAACACTTCTGAAAATTGATGATTGGACGATGTTTTTTTTTTTGAGGCCCGGCCTATTTTTTTTAGATATATAATAACTTTTAGTTTGAGGGAGTGTAGTGACATGTAGTGACTGAAACATGGGGAGTGAAGCACTGAAACGTGAACTGCACTGACTTGTTTTTTTGGGGGTTGGTTGAATCCTTTTTTTTTATCTTTGATGTTTCAACATGTTGTGGCAGGAATACTTGTCACGATAGGCTGAATTTCGCTAGATAGCTATATGAATCCAGATTCCTCAGGAAATGTTTCATTAAGCCTTCATTTCCTTTTACCTGTGGTTTCTTCTCTCTGGGGCAATTAGGATTGATTAATCATATGCATAGTCTATAACCACTATAGACTATGATTCATGTAATCATCAGCATATCCAAAAAGGTGAAGCTTCTGACACCGAGCTGGGTATCCTCCAAAAAATCTTCATCACATGCCCCGACTTTGCAGGTTCGGAGGTGGTCTTTCAACGTATCCAGGAGATTGCTATACTGGGTGAAGTGATCTTTTTTTTCATCTACTGATAGCAGTGTACGTTGTGTTTTTTTGACCTTGTAAACATGCATATGAAATGAAATATAGTTGATAAATGGGTTGGTGAAACATTGGTATTGAAATAGGCAGCCCAAGGCAAAGAAAAACCCATGTATTCATCACGACATCTTGAATATCCTCTTTTTGGGGATCATTGGATTGCAGGAGCAATTCGCTGGTGCTGTGATCTACATTTTGGTTGAAGTTTTACTCTGGAGAAAATCTGCCCGAGCCCCTCGGTGCAACATTCCATCAACATGATGTGAAGACGATAGGTTGGTGTTTAAAGGAGTGAAGACAGGTGAACACTCTGATGGTTGCAAGATTTAGGGCTGGTGAAAGCCAGCATTTTCCTCCAAAATTCACAGCTCTATATAAAGTCTTAAATATTAGTTTTGGCATCCCTGAAATGGACAGAAGACGCCGCATGGAGGTGGCTTAGAAATATTGGACACCGACTATTGCACACGCAATACTTGTCCTTTAGATTTATGGCAATGGTAATGGCAAAAGTTACCCCCAAAAAAAAACAAAAATCAAATACAACCTGTGAATATCCATGATATACATTTTAGTACTACTTCCTATTTTTTTTTGAAAACTACTGCTTGGTCTTGAATTTTGTCCTAAACGCCACTTTGCGGAAAAAAACAAGCTGAGGCGATCGTGGATGAACAGCAGATTACCATTTTGAAGGCCATCAAGGAGAACGGTGTATGGCTCGTGTGAGGGTGAACCCAGTGAAGAGTCATCATGGTTAACCCTCAATTGACCAGTTAGTTTGGAAGGATGTCATATATTTTTTTGGAAAACTGAGCATTTAAGTTTAAATCCGATCTGAGACTGTAAGAACGGAGTCCTTGATGCGTTTGATGGATAGCAGACCTGCACCATTTTTGGATGGTTGAAGCTACGCCATGTGTTGAAACACTTCAATTCACCTCAATATCCAATAATGTTCACCACAACCCCCAAAAAATGAAAATGCATTTATCATACCATTGTATCATAACGCGCACACTTTTTTAACTGGTATTTGTAGTAAACACATAACTATTCCATACATGGTATGCATATATGCTATGGGATGGGTATTGGGTATTGGGGTCCCGGTCCCCGTGGAGGACAGCATCGTTGAAGCCACCGAACCACATCTCAGTGCCAGTGACCAGGTGAGAAACTGAACTCGTGGGCAGATGGAGAGATGATGGGCCCTGGGGGGCGTACTGAAAAGGGTAGAGAATACCCATGGGCATACTGTGGGTTTTTTCGGGGTGTTGTTTTATGTTCCTTGGTTTTTGGGGCTGGAGTGATGAACCGACACTGAGCAGGCATTTGCAATGATTTTTCACTCCGAAATTTGGGGGGGAAATGATCCAAAGTTGACGATTATTTTCCATGAGATGGGGTCGAAACTACCAACTAGTGTGATCATGTGCGATACTCTATTCGAAGGAAGTTTAGAAGTCTAACTTCCGACAATATGTAGAGTTGAAAAGCAGAGTCGCACAGCAGTCACGTCACTAGCAAGAAGATCAACATCAGTCAAGTCACTAGCAAGAAGATCAACATGCGTGTAGAGTCAGTCGCAAGCAGTTCAACATGCGCGAAAAAATGTTAGTGAAGTCGCGAATCGCTGTGTTTTNTGATGTTCGAAAAGTAGGCTCGCTAAAGCGGCGGGTGCGGAGGGAGCTGTTCGGCGGACAGGTGAAAAATGGCACGCGGCTGTGGCGAAAAGCACATTTGAAAGTCAAAATGTGCAAAGCACCACATTCCCGGAGCCATTTTGGAGGTTGCGATGGTGAAAAATGGCACGCGCCTGTGGCGCGAAGCACATTTGAAAGTCAAAATGTGCAAGACACCACATTCGCGGAGCCATTTTGGAAGTTGCGATGTTGAAAAATGCCACGCCGCTGTGGCGCGAAGCACATTTGTGCGTCAAAATGTACAAAACACCTCAGCGCCGGAGCCATTTTGGAAGTTCAGATGTTCCAAAATGCCACGCGGCTGTGGCGAGAAGCATATTTGTAAGTCAAAATGTGTAAAACACAGCACTCCTGGGCCACTTTTTGAAGTTCCGATGTTCCAAAATGCCACGCAGCTGTGGCGCGAAGCACATTTCTAAGTCAAAATGTGTAAAACACAGCACTCCCGGGCCACTTTTTGAAGTTCCGATGTCCAAAAACTAACTAACTAACTAACTAATTAACTAACTAACTAACTAACCAGCTTACCAACTAACTAACTAACTAACTAACTAACTAACTAACTAACTAACTAACAACTAACTAACTAACTAACTAACTAACTAACTAACAAACTAACTAACTAATTAACTAACTAACTGACTAACTAACTAAATAACTAACTAGCTCACTAACTAATTCACTGACTAACTAACTAACGAACTAACTAACTAGCTAACTAACTAACTAACTAACTAACTGACTAATGAACTAACTAACTAATTAACTAACTAACTAACTAACTAGCTAGCCAGTTAGTCAGTTAATCAGTTAGACAGTTCGGCAGTTAGTCAGATCCATCAGTGTTTTCGCTTTGTCATCCGTGATTTTCAACAACCAATCTCTCCTATACATTTCCTATTCTTGAAACTTCCGCCACCGCCTCCTGCGGCTCTACTGGTACTTTAAAAAGGGTTTGTGATCCTTTGATCAGAATTGATGATGTGATGCGTTTTGTTCCTGCAGATAACATGAGGTGATGGTGTATCTATTGAATGGGATTGCAATAGAGGCTTTTAGCTAAGCAGGTACACTACATACGCTTACTGGAAGGGATCTTTTCCTGTTTTTACCTGTCTATACCGGAGAGTCTATGAAATGTTAAACTCTAACTCTTGCACCAATGACCTATGAACAGTTACATAGTCTTGGATAAGTTAGATATAGATATATTGGATATATATAGATATATTTATTTTATCATTTACCATCACTTGTGAAATTTGGTTTCGTTTCTATCCGTTAGCTACTCAGACATAATATATGCAGACCCACCATGACCATGAGATGATGTTCTCCATCGCCAACCAAAACACTGGCAGATTGAAGCCTACCTCCGTGAGAAGTTATCAGAAGCTCGAACACGTGCCCTTTGGCTTGCCATTTCCCCTTCCTCATGTGGCCATTGTTCACCTTTTGAAATCAGGCCCGCCCAGAGTAGGATTACTTTGATGGGGTTCTGAAAAAGCGCATATTCTATTCAGGTAGGTCCTTCCATTGCGAGAAACCAAGAAAACATCACCAACCTTTGCCTGACTGGAATTGGATAAAGTTTCCAATTTCCTCCAGGCATCATTCAGCTTGGTCAAGCGGGATATTGACAGCATGTGCAGCCAACTTCTTGCTTTCCGTCTATGGAACAGTTTTGTTAATACAAGAACCACCCCCCCAAAAAAAAGGAAACATGATAATAACACATCGCTTTGATTTCACAGGGGGGGCATATCCAACCAAATTACGTTTTAACACACACACACACACTTGATACACACACCACTGGTGACCATTGTGCTGTCACGGAGAGTTAGGATGTTGAACTAATAAGGATAAGCTTGAAGTTTGGAGCCCTGATCAGCCAGATGAAGCAGCTTGGAATCAGCAGCATATCGTCGTGAGTTTACATGTCGTGACCGTTGACATCCCCTAAAAAAACTGGACTTTGGAGGGATTTTCAGAAAAAAACAATCATTTATATATATATTCATATTTCTTTAAGTGATATTGAACGAAATATTGTTTCCTTTGGAGTGTAGCAGTAAGTCGTGTTACTGCTATAGGGTCGAAACCTCATAGACCATTAGACAACTATATTGACCATATCTATTGTCATGTGGATGATTTTGTGCCCTAGCAATTTCACCCAACAACCAGAGGTCCGTTGGTGTGCGTTGCTATCCCAAGGTCATTGTGGAGAGCAGTTCTTCCTCCGACAGCGGATCATCTTTCGATGGAAGCACCTCACACTCAGATACTGACAGGTGCAGAGGGTTGGGACATGTTGGGACCATTTTTTAAACTCATGCAGATGATGTGATGTCTTCAAAGTGTTCACGACCGATGCATGTCCTAAAAAGTATCTAAATGTCATGTCTTAATCATGATCTTATGCAGATCGATGATGTTGATGATATGATCTTATGCAAATGTTGTAGTCGCAAGATGTCCTGTTTCTGCGGTCACTTGGATGGCAGGGATGAATTGCAAAAGACCTTGTCTCAACGACGTGAAAAGGCAAGGGGGCGAAGTTGGTGTTTGTGCAATTGCTGAGTGATGGCAGTTAATTCGCAAAAGTGGTATATAGAGAGGTTAAGCAGAAACCACAGGTAGTTGCACCATGTACAAGCAAAGTATAGTACAGACAGTCCAGTTACATAAAATTGAATGTTAATTGATATTTCTCAGATCTGTGTTTACTATATCAAATGGCGAGAGGATATTGACAGGTGCACAAGAGTTACAAGAGTATCAAGGTCGGTGAATCTTGTAGTTGATCTTTTGGCAGTTCTGTCTTGTAGGCATGATGGGAAGGATTCCATCACATGACATACCCTCCCTGAAACTACACTCCGGAAAATTAATATGGAACAATGGTTGAACAATTATCACAAGAAAATAAAAACAGAATTAGCCCAAAAAGATGCCCGTTTAGTGGAATTAACTGAAAATATGGTGGATAATCAACTTGACATTCCATCAAATCTAAAAGCCACCCAATTGATGATTGAAAAGGAACATCATCTTCCGCCTCCATGACTTGGTGTTGTCTAGCCGTTGTAATGTTCCAGGTTTTTTTTCCAGCAAAAACTCTGAAGATCGGTTGCTTCGGAGATGAACCTTTCCTTTTGGAAAAGCATATTTTCAGGGGAAATCTGACATCACTGATCGTCTCACGATGGTACATCTGCCAATGGGGCCTGTGAAGAATCCCACCAGCATTTGGCACCTATATTTCTTAATGCTTGGATCTGCCACGTTTTTTCCTTTCTTCCTTTTTTTGGTCTGGGAATAAGCAGGGAATTGACCATGCCTGAAATGGCATGCCAAAAAAAGTCTAAGCATTTTTACAGATCCCCATGGGTTTTGACACGGTCAGGAGGCCAGAACGTCTCGTACGGACAACAAATCGGTGAACTCAACCTTGCAAAGAGAGTCACACAAAAAGATGGAAGATGTCTATCGGAAAGGGTGCCTTGGACCAAGTTACTTTTAGAACACTTTATGAGATTGATGCCACCCTTGAAAAGGTGATGAATGGATGAAACATGTAAATACATTTTCCACATATACGCACACACATATATATATATATATATCTACATATTCAATGCTACTATGACACACAATTTAGTTGGAAAGAACATGTACACCTCTTCCATACTTCAAGTTGCGGTATCCATGCTACATTATGATCAATCTTTAGCAAGGCATTTGTTTCTTTACTTGTCAGAATCAATCAGCAAAGCAGTGGAACATGACACCATTTAGTTACCGTATCTAGTGTTTGCCATGATGGGAGGTTAAGCCAAGCAAGGTGGTTCAATCATGTTCACAGCGTTGCAATGATGTCGTGAAGTTGTGCTAGTAACAAGACCCTGAAATTTCGAGCCTAGTAAAATAGTCGAGTATAGCAGGATTGTGGTGGGACGTTTGGATGGGACTGAGGCAATTGTGGCACAGTACTTTTACGTGTGTATGCTTCTAGATACTTATGATGCATACTTCTAGATATATACTTATATCATATACTCAGTATACTCATAACATTTTGCGTCTTTATTAACATGGTTTACATCACCTGCAGAAGCAGTTTTTTTCCCAGTTATACTTTCCCTAGATGGATCGACAACTTTTTAAAACTACCTCGAGGACCTCAGATGAATCCAATGTCCTTCTGATTAGATACACACCTCCCCAAAATGGTTCCCTTTTTTTATAAATGTCATTTCAGGCTTCAACAAAAAAAAATGGCGCCTCATTTTTTAATAAAGGTATCAAAACTTCCACCTTCAATTTGCGGCCTTCGGGGGGTTATTACCGTTAGATATTCAAACCTCCCCACGGGATCCGCATCCTCCCTCCCAGGAATCAAGCCTTGGAAGCTGCAAAACAAGGTTTGGTAGCAGCGACGTTTGAAGCTTGGAGAAGATTCGAAGAATGATTCGAAACGAGTTTGGTTTCCACCAAAAATTGAATGGTACCGAATCCCAACGGACCCCGAGAAGGAAGTTGCGATCGAGCTATTAGGATAGTCAGGTTTTGTTCGGGGTTCGTTCAGTGGATCCTGTTGGAGATTTCTTGGATTGGTTGGTTGGTTTTCAAGATGGGGATTCGGGATGGATGGAAAACAAAAAGATCTTTATATAGTGTTAATGACATAGTTAGGTATGGTAGTGACTATGTGATGGTATGTCTATGATTGTTTGTGATATGTATATATATATATACGTACTTATTTTGTCTCATTTTTTGCATATATACAGAGATATATGTAGTTATGTATACCCGTACTTTCAGAAAGAAACATCTACTTCCTCTAGTGGTTTAGTGAAATATGCACGACCACCATCAACAACTAAGAATGAAACCTTTGAAACATGAAGCTTTGATTCGATGATTTTTTGGGGTGATGGCTTCAGGTTTCAGGTTGCGGTCCTTGCGTCATAAAACAAATGCAGTGAAAGAATGAAACACCCATGTCACATTTTCTTTGCTGTAGGCCAGTGATTTTCAAAACGTGTTTTTTCATATACATTTTTTTGATTCCGGATCCTTGCCGGAAGATGATCCATTTTTTGTTCAACCAGCCAAAAAATGTGTGCCGTGTTTTTTCGCCTTGGTTCACGCTGGAAATTGTGCAACCGCCACCTGGCTTCTAGGCATGTGCTTTTTCAACTTTTTTTTTATATCACATTTCCAACAATTCCATCCGTTTTCTCCAAAACCACATGCATTTTGCAACCAAGGAACCTACATGGTGGCATAAACCCTTTCCTATGGTGCCTCGTTATGAAAAGATATGAAACGATTCGGAAAGGAAAGATGACTGGAAAGGAAACCATGCAACACACTCAACTCGTCGAGGTATAATCTTGTCACTCCTCGGTTTTATGTGGCAACATTTTAGCTGTTGATGTAATGACTTGAGGACGCACATTTTGTTATTTTGGGACAACTAGTTTGTGAGTTTATGAATTTTGAATGGTCTAAGTTGATACAAGTTGTGAATTATTTTGATGTTTTTGCTAAGATGTGTTGAGATATTTGATCTTGAAACACTATCATTATCATATCATATCTATCATCCTACACGTTTCGCAACAAGATCCCCCAGCAGACCCGGTGTTAAAGGCGGATTTCCAACGGCTGCTTCATACAGAAGAGAAGGCGGTACTGGGGGGGAGCGTAATGGCCAATAAGAATCCCAAGGGAAGGGCCAAGAGATCAACAGTTGGCATGTTCAATGGATTTTTATATGGAGCATGTACTCATAAACCGGACGAATGTATATAGTCGTCATAATCTTATCAATCTTTAACAATATATACATATAGATATTGAATTTATGTATCACGTTCACATTTTAGTGTATGATGACATCTGCAAAAGATTGCAGAAAACCCATGAAGATCAATGCTTCCTTGCTAACGAGAGGGCCATAGAGCCTTATTTCGAGAGGTGAACGTGACGTCACGCCGCAGGCGATTTTCAGGCAAAATTGTTGGTGAAATATGTGGCAATTTTTGCTCGGAATTTTGATATATCCCGATGTTGAAATATTTTCAACAACATGTTTCATAAAGTATTCTTTCAAACATTAGTCAATTGGTTGTTATCAGTAGTTTAGGTCGGGTGTTAATGGGCTAAGCCATGTTAAGCCTATTCTAGGTGTTCTTCCACCATTTTTTAAAAGCCCTCATTGAGAAAGATGACCGAGCTGTTGATGAAGCGACTTTTTCAGGCTTGAAACCACCAACTGGTAACTAAGAATCAAACTGAGGGACTGAATAGGGTTTGGGCCATTAAAAACACCCTGGTGGTTTAGGATATTTTGAGGATTATACTACCCACCTCTTGTGGAAAGATCTCTATGAACCAATCAGGATTCAATGGAAAGTAAGGCCGGGTTTTTTTCGTGGCTCATTTTGAGGCCTTGCGACTCTTGCATGTGCTGTGTGCAGCGACCCACTCCGCGCCGAAGCTTGGTTTTGAAACCGTGTCCCTGTCAATAGGAAGGGGTGCATGTGCAACAACGACTGATGTGCAACTACTAAGACCAAAGGAACATATGCACAGAAAAAATGATGATTGTGTAATCATTTGAAATTTACATCATTGTACATGTCTTAACTTTACTAGTACGTATATATATATAGAGAGAGAGAATTATATGATTATGCACTTTTCAATCTCTCATGCTTTGATCATATCAAACATGCAGGCACACATCACTCACATCAAACATCATCACACTGTTCTTTCAGGTATAGTGGACACACAAATGCCGCCATACCTGATCCACTCAACTTTATAATTGTAGCTGCGGGAATCAAGCTCTACCCAGTATTGATCTTTGCGCATGTTTATCAATTAAAATGGCAAATCCTTTGGAGAAAAATGGAACATCCATGTTCGCAGGGGGTACTAGTTGATTGATGGCTCTCCGGCTAACCAATTCAGTTGAGAGATCTGTAAAGCCCTCTTTAATTTCAAAAAGCATTTCATGAAACATCATAAGCTATCTAGTTTCAAAGAGTTTTTTCCATGTTTTTTTTTTTAATCTTTGTTCTTTGGTGAAATGGATCCAATTGATGTTTGAATTTGGGTTGAAACCACTACGCCCTTGAACATTAACATTTTGAATGTAAAACTCACCCAATTGAAAAAGGAAAATCCTCTCAAACCATCCACCTCCATGACTTTGACTTTAAAAAATCTCTTGATTTTCCAGAGTGTGTGGTAAAATTTGCGGGATTTCCCGCAAATTATGGGATGCATGAAGTTTGGGTTGCGTTTCATATAGATATATCGACCTTAAAAAAAGTCGGACCTTTTCTTGTTGCTTTCGCGGCCGCTGATCTAAGGACTGAAAGCTTAGATCCCGACGTCCCGCCTTTGGTCAGCAGCTATTGCCATGCGGCACTCACATCCTTGGAAGAAGCCATTGCTCACTTGGAACCCTGGCGGCCCTTGGTTGGATTGGAAGCCCTCATTGGGGACCTAAGGATTTTATATACATACTAGAGTAGATGAATCAGCAGCAACATCAAATTAAAAGGTCATGATTTTCATAGGTTGGCCAGAGAGGGGAAGGGACAGCAGCAGCATGTTTTTTCTTTAAAGGAGGTTCCGTAGGTTCTGTAGGTTCTGTTGTTGTTGTTGTTGTTGTTGTTGTTGTTGTTGTTCTTGTTGTTGTTCTTGTTGTTGATGATGATTCGCGGCCCTTTTTCTGCGGCAGGAAGGAATGGCTCACGCGGCAGACGGCAGGAAGGAATGGCTACACTTCACCATCGACTCACACGAGAAGCCTGGAAAAAAATACAGGGGGAGGGACAGACGTTTTGATGACGATGATGATGAAGGTGATGATAGTAATTATGTTCATGATTATGTTCATGATGATGATGTTTGTTATTTTTATTCTTTATATACTTATGTTAATGTTGCTGTCAGTGCTACTCATGGTCAACACTGGGGATTCACGGGATGTTTCATTGCCATAGGTTGAAGGGTGGCAATGTCATCTTTGTTTCCGGCATCTGAGGTACCTCTCTAGCAGTTTTGGCCTTGGAACCAAGGCAAGGTGTTGAGTGCCGGTTGCTTCCGATTTATTTTATATATTTAGATATGATGATACATAAGGCACAACTTAGATGCGAACCATATGTATATACACACATATATATATATATATCTTTAAATATATATATATATATATTCAAATGCGTTCAAATGTGTATATATATTTTTTTTTGCAGTACAGATAAACTGTGCCAACCTACAGGTGCTTTGCTCCCCTTCTGTTGGTTGGTGAAGTTTTTTTTTGGGACTAACAAATGCCATCAGTCCCAGGAGGTGGTGGATCCTGAAACTGGCATATCATCCCGAAGTTTGGGTTTGGATGCTCCGGCTTGCAGCTGGGAAACCCGGGCAGGTTATACCCCCAACACAATACCCCACCCCCAAGAGAAACCAAAGGTGAATCAATAAACCTTCAATAAGGCCGGCTATGTTTAGGGGGGGGTAACTTCAAGGGGTGGGTTAGGTTGACTAGCCACGAGCCACGATAAGATGCAGCTTGGGATATGAAACTGCTTCGAGAAATGGTGGCAAATGAAGATTTGTAGTATATAGAGATCTTATACAACAGAATGTGACACTCCTGGTGCCTGGTGCTGACTGGTTACTGGGCAGCGGAGCACTACAAGATATATCACAAAAATCAACATTCCTGAGCTCTAAGACAAGACTAGAAATATCTAGAAATGATTTTGAAGCTACCACCCAGGTTTTCCTTCAAAAAAGAACGAGTTGTGGATATATATGGACCATATATTTGTACCTGAAGTCCTTTTCAACTGGTGTCCGTTCATTTTTTATTGACTATCATATGTAGCTCTGTGAAGGCCCAGGTATGATTTTCAGGATTTCAACTCTTGCTGAAGATGGGTTCTTTGATTGGTGACTTCCGTGATGGTTCTCACATCATCATTCCAAGACAGAGCAAAGGTGGCTTTGGATATCTTTGGATTCTATTGTCAGGTGAGTCATGTTTGGCATCTAATGTAGAGCTTAAAGGCATGACACAAACATCAATCCGCGGCTTTTCAAGCATGCGCCAACCATAGTCTTGATGTTAAAAATTTGGCTAGCAATCTGATGTTTGCAACCCCTTTGATATACAACCTCAACCGGGACACAAAAAAAAACAGGCATCAAACAGTAAGAACTTTGCCCTGGCTGCCATGGTTTTGTCCTCAGGAAGCTGTTTTGCAACTCTTTGCAGTGCAACGTGCGGATCAAAAGCTAAGAGCTAATCTGGAAGACCATCACAAGAGGCAAATTTGGAACGCTGGAATAGCTTTTCAAAGTCTAAAATTTACTGTATGAAGATTTGAGGATAGATATGATATGCTGAATAGCCCCCCCCCAAAGTGATGCTTTCTTGAAAGGTAATGTCAATTTCAAGATGTGGATGTTGCTTGACAGATGTTGAGTTTTGTTTTGCAACCAAAATTGCTCCAAATCTCATGTTTTCTTATTTGTTTCCCTTTTGCGTGGTTTAGGAGTTAGGCGAAATTGATCTGTGAAAAAGACAGGGGTTCAACTGACTTTGGTAGGAATCCGATCCTCATTTCCAAAAGATGTCATAGTACCTTGTGTTGATGACCACTTTTTGCCTTTGGTTTTTAGAAATTTCAAGATTATACCAATGTGAGAGCCAGATTCCCAACAATCAGTACAAGATATCAGCTGGATTGCTCCAATTTATCTTTATCCCCTGTTTTTGATTTCATGGTGCACACAGATTGTCAGAAAGGCAAATGAGCCCAATCAACTATTTTCAAAGTATGCCATTTGCTCCAATTTTTTTAAGACGTACTATTGATTCTAAGGTTGTTTCAACACACCGAACTGGAACACACCCCGAGCAACCTTTCCCAACAGGTTGTTTCAAGGGAATCCTTTCATAGATGGCGAACGGGGGATTGCTTGGGGTGTGCGATATCGGGGTGTGTTGTGACTTTCTCGGATTGATGTGAAACAGACCTCCGGCGATTTCCAAGCTTTTTGGAACCGGCAGGTTCCAAAACAGTGTGGTCAATTCAAACAGGGCGGCCTACTGCACCAACACCACCATGCAGCTTGCCTTTTAAAGCGCTGTTTGTTTGCATGTTTTTTTTTGTTGTTGAACAAAATGGGTGTCCCTTCTCAAATCATTTCTTTTGACGTCTTGGAACAACTGGGATCAATTGACATGTTTTTTTGGGCCGCATTGGTTTTATCATCTAATCATTGATCCTTTTGTTTTGATCATCGTTTCGTCGTTGACATTGGTGACTTAGTGGTGACGGTTGACGGTGATGGTGTCCGTTGTTTGTTCCAAGTTTGTTGGGATCGAAGACGCTTCTTTTGCTGTTGGTATTATGGCAACTCAAATATTTTCTATTTTCACCCCGAACCTTGGGGAAGGTGGGACCCATTTTGACGAGCATATTTTTGCAGATGGGTTGGTTCAACCACCAACTAGTTTTCTTGAACCACCAACTATACTACCGACCGGTGTCATAGGACTAGGGTTTCCATGTGCCATGGTCGGAACACCCGCAGGTTCTGCCTCCTTCACTTCACTGTGATGATGACCGAGCTGGCAGATCGTTTGCGTGTGGTGTGGGCTGCCGAACAGGCGGTCGTTCACGTCTAGGTAGAAGCGAGGCGAGCAGACTGGGAAACCTCGGGTGGGGGAAAGGTGGGTCCCAACCCTCCAGCCGCAGGTCATTAAATTACCCTCCTGAGAACTAACATATCCCCTACGGTTTGGCGCTTCTTAAAATGATTTCCGAACTTCCCCTTTGGTGGTTTGGTGGACTCGTTTGCCAGGAGGGGGACCGCCATTTTTTGAGAGTGAAAAGGAACATCATCGACTGAAATGTGCAGGCTGACAGGGGATATGTTAGTTCGCAGGTGGGTAATTCGTTTGATGATGGGTTTTTGAATAAATAGAAGTCCTCCTCGAAAAACGTTGGGGGAGGTTGCCTTTTCCTCCCAGCAAACTCACCGTCTAGCAGATGGAAAGTCACCATCTTCAATGGAACTTTACCATCTTCAATAGGAAACTTGCCATCAAAAGGAAAATTGCCATCTTCAACAGTAAGAATTTGCCATCCTCAACAGGAAAATCACCATCTTCAGCAGAACATTTGATATCTTCAACAGACAATTTGCCATCTTCAACAGGAAAATCACCATCTTCAACAGACAAATTGCCATCTTCAACAGGAAAATCACCATCTTCAACAGACAAATTGCCATCTTCAACAGGAAAATCACTGTCTTCAACAGACATTTTGCCATCTTCAACAGGAAAATTACCCTATTCAATGGGAAAATGACCATCTTCAATAGGAAGATTGTCATCTTCAAACGGTCCATTTGCCATTGAAAAGATCAGGAGTGCATGATAGATGTTTATATATAGCATTTAAATATACGTATATATATATATATGTACATGTATATACACATTTGCATCCCATAAATTGACAGGTGTAATCGTCCCATGACCGGGGTAATCATCGCAACTGGTGTAGCCAGATCTGGTAAATTCTAGTGTGAGCGAAATCTCCATGTCAATCAACACTTGCTTGGATGTTTGTTTATTTTAGGCACTGATGTTTGATCCTTTCAACCATGAGATTCAATTCATATCATCAACATGTAGTTACCAATTTTGGGAGCCGGTTTTTTACTTTGAGCAAATCAAAGTTAAACATGTCAAATTGTCAAATGATGTCAACTCTTCCATGTCAAGACCATGTAATATTATATAGTATCAACCCAGGATTAATGAAGCTCTATCTCATTTAAATGGGTAGGCTCCTTCGAAAAAGTGATTAATATGGCTGCCCTAAAAAAGGGCCTCCTCAAGCTTAACAGCATAGGGGTGAGCCTGTTAAGCTCTTGAGGCTGTGGCTGATGAAACATCAAAACTCGTGAAGCGCGTTGCCGCGTTGCAGAATCGCTTTGCGCCGGACCCTTCCATGGAACCACTCTGTCAGAATTTTGTTGGAAAATGTTCATAAATATGTTTTTGCTGCATGGTAGGTGATTATATAAGACTTCTTTTCTTCACATGTATGTCACCTGTGTAGAGTTGTATGAGTATAACATGATGCGAGTGTTTTAGACTGTCTGTCACAAGACGCCCAAGTAGACCCCGGAACAAAAGTTTTTCCACTATTGTGCACATTATGTTTTCTTCAGGTTTTGTGTCCCATGCATGCCGTCCGTATCTGAGAACGTCAAGAATCACAGGTCATTGAAGTTGATTTGTTCGTTGGCGTTTGGGCACAATTCCGCTAGCGATGTTGTGATGTTTTTTGTGATGCGGAAAATACACCCGAGATGAACTAACATGGAACCTACAAATTGATAGTTTGTACATGCCTTCCTTTTTGCAACGGGGCATTTTCAGGTTTCATGTCTGTTTTCGGGAGTGTATTTGCTTAATCATTGAGACAATTTATTTTGGGTGGTCCCCCTTCCTCACGGTCACCACCAGGAATTTTGCAGTCTTAGTACCTGCATGGGATCCAGATAAACTTTCATTTGCCACCATTATTGGCACGGAGGGCCAGCCCAAGGTATATTTTTGTTCCATGTAGTAGATACACTACTAACGAGTACATTTGGAAATGATGCATCTCCATTTTCTAGCCAAAAAAAACAAAACTGGAAACATTCACAGATATCGGCTCTGAGATGTACACTCCCTAAAACTAACAGTTCACACCTGGCAGGTTTTTTCCTTCCCACCTGGAAACCCATCTTTCAACCCCAGTGTTTCAGGTGCTATATCTTAGAGTTTCAGGGAGGGTATTAATAGGGCTATTTTACAGTGGATGCATGCTAGGGTCCTTCTTGGCGCACATTTTCCTTATTTTTTTAATTCACCATCTTGGTGACGACTTGCAGGTGATGCCGGCCCGAAGTTGGGCCCCTTGTTTGATTCGTCATGGCTATAGTCAACCGACCAACGCCCCCCCCGAAGTACCTCCCCCCAACAAATAAGGCCTTAGTAAGCGCTTACCTAACGATTGGTTGGTTTCCCTTAGGAAGGCCTCATTAAACCATTATTTCTGAAGGGGGATTACGTTAGGGGGGGTAGGTTGACCGGTTGACCAGCCATCACCGTCAGGAAATTACAGCAAGCTCAGCAGCTTTTTAAACACGCGGCCTTCCTGAAGAATTCACACGTGTTCAAGGAGATTCCCGAGACTTAATAATATTCTTGGAAAACTAACTATGAAGAGCTGGACTGACAATCCACCATGGAATGAGTCCGATGTATATAGATATTTTTCTATGGACAATTTGGGGGAATGTTCCAGCAATCGCCATGTTGGTTTTCATTGGACACCTGTGAGTGTTGGGAGGTCAGATTCGGTGGCTTTTGACTCGGCAACGGAGCTCTGTTGTGTCTGTTTTGGTAGCCACTTTCGGGACCAGTCGCAAGGTTGCGGCGGGAGGCCTCCAAATGTGAAAAAAAAAGCAAGAAGATTTGTGTCTCAAAATGCATATTTAATATTGCACAATTTGTTTCATCAATTAATTGCAACATTTTTTGAAAAAAATCAAAGCTGAATCCATTGATGTCACTCACTGGATTGCGCTTTGAAAAAAACTCCAAGTTGAAGGTCTGAAAATGGACATGGCATGAGCTGCAAGAGTTTTTGCCAAGTGAAAGAATGAAATGCGGGGAAGGTCGCAGTGCTGATCTTTGGTTTCATTTCAACTGTGTAGTCAACTGTACGTTGATTGTAATTATGTAAATTTAATTATGTATAAATGGTGATTTACATATGATGGTAAGGTATGTTAATAGGCTAGCAAATCCCGCAGCTTTTAAGGGAACCATGCATTGAGCCATTTAAGACATGCAATTTTCATGGTGCACAAAGACTCGTGCAATGAGAGTCATGTGATTTCACATTAGTGGGCTTCGAATGGCTTCGAATCATTAAATCAACTTGAAGTACGCATACTTATGGCAAGCAGATCAGAACAACAATATCAAACTGCGATTTGTTTAATAAACAAAATCCATCAATTTGGATGTCCAATTTCAGACGATCGAACATGTTTACAGTGCTCACGACACAAGCTCACGTGGCGAAAAAAAGGCCAACTCCATGTCGAAAAAGGATGGAGCAGATCCGTTGGCCTTCATAGGTATCCATAGGTATCCACAATATGTTTGGTCAAATTATAGCGACCTCACACAACAAACCACCCCCAAATGGTGGTTCAGTTGTTTGTTGTTTTTGGGAAATGGGACTAACTTATTTCAGAAACATCTAGTAGTTGGTGAAATATTGGTATTTGGCTAGATATGTGTCCATGTGTATTTGGTATCTATATGTTTCTTTATTTACCTATAGATTTGGTCATCAAAACCAACTTATTTAGATAAATCTACCATACAATAGATCTAATGGGATTGAAAAGTTGTTTAGTTCAGTTTTTCATGGGTATGTCTCCAGTTCTTTTTAAAAAGCAGCCACAAAAAAAAACAGGGAAATTGCATTGGGTAGATTTCTGCGGTTTTTCAGAGAACATGTGACGTCTCGACAGATTGGGAGGTGTGCTGACGAGACAGATGACAAACATTTTGTACTTTCCTTTCAACCTTTCATGTTTTGGAAGATGTTTTCGTTTCGGACAAATGTCAAGATTTTATTTGATTTTATTAAAGATCAAAGGTTTAATACTGTAGACATGTCAGCTGATTCTAGCTTTTTGTAGGTTGTGTGTGTTTGGAGAGATTTTGCGGAGCCGTGAATGCCTTCAGCCGAAATCCCGCAGCACACTTTGAGCAGAGATCCCCAAATGGCAGACCGAGTGGCTCCGGATCATTTTGACGTCGTAGTGCCCTGCTTCAACCTCTTTAGCGGTGTGTTTTTTCCCTAAGGGGTTGGAAAACAAAGGCAGCCTTTCCCATCCATTTGGCACCCCTTCGAGGGGTACAGGTCTTCTGTGGCACCCAGAGGGTCCAAGGCTTCTGCAATTCAAACTTAGTTTTTCAATTTTTTTGAGGGAACAAGGATGGAAGTTGTAGGTTTTTTCAACCAAGAAGTTGGGAAAAACATGGGATTGGTTTCACCTGGATGGAATATCCCTAAGTTCCATCGTAACGTTTCATTGGTCACCTTTTTTTTCATTCCCATCATATCCCCATCATATTCCATTAATTACACCAAAAAATGTGTCAAAGAATTTCCTGGTCAACCCTATATATCCCCAATATGTTCCATTCATTTCACATCATTTTTTTCCAACAACCCCCCCTTCCAATCATCTCCCATACCATCCATGGGACTGGTATATTTACCTACATGAAAACCATAAACACAATTCAATCAAATGTAGGTAAATAGACCATACGTGGACCATGGATATCTAGATGGTGGCAACTCAAATATTTGTTTATTTTCCATCCCTTACTTGGGGACCATGATGAAAAAATTGACGGTTGCATATTTTTTTAAATGGGTTGGTTCAACCACCAACTACCCTCCAGGATTTCCTAACATATCCCACCCGGGGAAAAGGGAACTCAATCATCTTCAAATATGCCAAACATCAGGGGGATATGTCTGTCAATTCCCTGGAGGGTAGATACCCTCCCAAAGTTTAACATGGTTCACCTGAAAATGGCACGGAAAGGGAAGTTCGGAGATTCCAAACTTGGCAACCATCATTTTTAGGTTCCCATGTTTAACTTGGGGAGATATATATATATATATATATACACCTATATACACTCCCTAAAACTAACAGTTTGCACCTGAAAATGGATGGTTGGAGTTACTAGATATCCTATGTTTCTCCCAGTGTTTCTCCCATATCCACTCACCTCACCATCCATCCTGACCTCATGAGGTCGTTGGTGCCGGTTCGGGTGGCCTTACTGCCGCAAAGGTCTCGGCACGTTTTGGTGCCAAGGTGCTGTTGGTGGAACGTTTGAAACGACTGGGAGGTGACTGCACCTGGTTCGGCTGTGTGCCCTCCAAGGTGCCGGAAGTTGTGGGAGATTTTGGGAGTTTTTGGGAGGGAGATTTATATATGGCACTAAAGAGGGTTGGTTGGTGATTGATGGTTGTTTAAACAGGGAAAAAGGTGGGTTGTTTTTTCAAAAAGGAGTTTGGAAGGGCCTTGTGTTGTTTTGTTTTGTTTTGTGTTGTTATTTTTTTCATATATGAATGTTTCTAGATGCATGTGAGATGGGAGATGATGGGGGAAGTAATTGTGACTATGGACCTAATGATGCTGATATGAACCACCATTGTTCCAAAGGTTTGGGGTGCCATGGTGATGTTATATACGTTAAGAATGTCAAGATGATAAACTGGTCCAACAAGCATACAGTTTTATTTAATCACTGCCACCAACTGGGCCCGGCTGTTTCATAACCGAGGCATCTGAAGGGGAGTGATTTGATGCCATGGATATATCGTTGCTCAAGACCTATATTTCTAAAAGCGCTCATTAATGTATAGTTGTGCCCCCAAAAAAACGGCTATGAGACAACTTCAAAAGCTTCACCACTCTGGTTCACCACCCATTTCTTGGGTAATAACCTGCACATTCCTCCCCAAACACAACGTGGAGGCCTTAATACGTTGCGCTCACGCCTGCCATGAAGCACGCACGGCCCAGCGCTTCGGTAGTTCTCATCTTGACAGCGAGAGCAGTGTCGGAAGGACTTGTGATTGGCAGAAGGTGAAGGAACACATCAAGTGACGTGGCACCGTGAAAACTGCGTGTCCAAAAACCCACGGAAAAAAGACCCCCAGAAAAGCATATAGAGACGCTATAGGTTTATATAGCCATAGCGGATGTCTCTTCGTTGAGCTTCAATATTTTCGGAGAATTGGTTAAGGTGCTGAAAAAAGCAGTATTTTCTGGTGTTAAGTGGGCATAAGGGAGAGACTTGGCCCAAGGTATCCTTAGTGGTATCCTTGGCGATGTATACGGAGAACCTTCTTACACCACCTGAAAGGCCCCAGAAATTCTCTGTGATCGTTTGAATTTCACGCTTCACTTCCATGATGAAACTTCAAGTGAATTTTCCAACTATCAAGAGATTTGTTACACCCCTGAAGATTAACATGGACCATAATCATGGAGGTTTGGAAGGTCACGTTCCTTTCTAAATGGGTGATATGTAGGTTCCATGTTAATCTTCCAGGATGCAACACACTTGTCGGTCCCAACAATCACCCTATCAATCATTTTCCTCAAAAGACTCGGTTTCTTCTTTTTGAAAAAAAAACGGAGAAAAAAGCACGGCCGTTTTTTGATCAAACACCAATGGATCCCAACAAGAAAATGCACGCCACCTCGATCTTTTCAATCCGTTTTTGTTTGAATCATTTTCTTTCCCGGAACTTTGGAAACCTATCGAGCCAACCTCGTGTATGTTTTTCAAACAAACTAACCTCTGAAATTTCAGGTATGAATACTCAAAATTGCCCAAGATAATTTGAAATGAAACTTTCTACCTATCCAACAAAGTATAGAACAACACATGAAAATTGAATATTTGAATTAAGCTCTGAAACCTGCTTGAATTTACAACGTTACTGAACCACCTTTGCTTTTTTCATTGAACATTTTGTAGGGGGTTGATTTCCTAGACAAGTTTCTAGCAATTTTTTTGGGGGGGGCTGGGGGAAGACTTTAGACCATCCAGGTCTTGCCAAGAGCAGATTTACAAACAAGATGACAGCTCCTCGGAGTTATTGGGCAGTCTGCCTTGGGTCCGGTGAAGGTGAATTCTTACAGTACCCAGATGCTCCATGTATGGAATATTTATTTTCCTACATTTACCACAAAACTCAACCATTCATATAGGTTTGGTTCCCTTGTGCGCTGACGGGTTGATTGCAGAAGTTTCCCAAGGCCCAGAAGTGCTGGAAGCCGAGGGAGTTCAAGTGCGCATGGGTTGTTCTGCCTCTTTTCACGTGCCTTAACTTCACTGGAACGATTTTGCATGGAGACTTTGGAGACAGACATGTTTTGTATAAGGAAATTTAGCTGCTGCATGGAGCCGTTGGTAAACCTTTGGATTTTGTCAACATGCTCAATTTTTTGGTTGATAAATTGCATCTCAATAGAAAAGTCATGAAAAGTCCCAATTATACAAAAAGCATTTGAACTTTGATCAACTTGTGGGTAATGTGGAAGAGGTGCATGGAATAAAATTTCACTTTCCAAAATGCCCCATAATACCCTTTGGTAAGATGAGGATGCGAAAACCATGCGTCTGTCTCGGGACGCCGAAGTACCTGCCGATGTGGTCACGGCAGGGCGCTTCATTCTGTGACGCTTGGTTCATCAGGAAGCCGGCCTTGGTTGATTGGCGTTGTTGGCCACGAAAAGATGATATGAAAAGGGATTCGGCTCAAAAGGATTTTTTTTTGAAGGCAGGAGTCTGGATATAAAGGATTTCCTCTCCCCTAAGATAGAGGGTTGTTGGACAATTTTCAAAGAATTGTGTGGAAAAATCTTGTTGGTTGGTGGGTTGAAGCAATTTGAAAAATTTTGATTTCGAAGTTGTCAAAACAGGAGCCCTTAAAGCCGATTCCACCCAACAAGACAAGGGGACTAAAGGTGACTTGAAAGGGTTGAAGCCAGGTGTAGAAAAGTTTCGCAAAAACTATCATGCACATATGGATTGGGATGGATTGCGATGGATGGCTAGATGGTGGTTTCAAATATTTTGATTTTCACCCCTATTTGGGGAAGATTCCCATTTTGACTAGTATGTTTCAAATGGGTTGAAACCACCAACCAGATGGGTATACTTTTGTTTTTCTTATAGTACTTTCACCGTGTTTTTTTTGAATAGCACATTCGCAGTAAATTGTCATCAACAAGATAACAGAAAGGATATTCTGTAGGGCTTCGCTAGCCAGACTTGCTACTTGTTTAGGGTTCAGAAAATCCTTAGCAACACTTGACCAAATTTGTGATTTTCTCAACGTAAATCCGGTGAAAATGATGCGGAAAATTCCGAAAGGTGAAGACATCAATTTTCGGCGTTTTTTTTTGTTGGGCGAATTTTGCATCGGCCTCCCATTTGATTTTCGCCACGAAACCAATTTCGAAGGACAAAACAAAAAAATCAACCAAACCCCAAAAAAATATGGTCTTCCATGTCCCCCCCCCCCCCCCGAATTTCCAGATTTTCATGTTGAGCACTTTTTCTCAGAAAACAAAAATCATGGGATTTCCAACTTCAAACTCGGTCCAATTTTTGGGTCAAAACTTCTGAGGCACTGGTGCTGGTCCTATGCTACCACCATTGCAAGGTTTAGACACAGTTCCACAGCTGAAAAATGCCTGGGTTTTATTGGAGGGCACCTCGAGGAATGGCAGGCTGTTTACCCCAGGGAAAACTAACATGGCGAATCACTGCTAAATCACAATTTTCAATAGAAAATGCATCTTCATTCGTGGTGGATTTTCCAGCCAGTCATGTTAATTTTCAGGTGGGCATACCCTTCCTCCCATGATCATGGTTTAGTTAAAAGTGAGATGTCTCCAATAGTGGTTTCCTTGCAAATGAAGCCATTTCGGGCTGAACCATGATCATGGAAAAAATAGGAATGAAGGTAAACGTTTTTTACTATTTTTGCTATTTGAGGAATATATATACCAAAGATATTGCTTGAACTGTCCTTATTTGCCAAGCGGTATTGTGGAATCTAAGAATGGTTTGGACATGCTGAAAGAACCACGTTGCTCAATTGGAGTCCGACAGCGGAACCGCGTTGAAGGGGACGTGAAGTCAACGATGGATTTTTTGACATTCGCAATTCATCAGCCAAAGTGTGTTGGATTTTTTGTGTCGTTGTCTTAGAGGATTATTGACGACTGAAGTACTCAACCAGAACGAGAGAAATTCACGCCTTTGTGTCCTTGGCAGCCATGTCTTGTGAACTGGAATTGAGAACCTTACAAGGTGATGTCATCACCCTTGAGGTTCTCATGGAAACCACTCTTGGGGAGTTGAAGACCATGATCCTAGAGAAGCACACAAGAGCAGAAGATGCGGTGGAGTGCAAACTCCTCAGAGTAGAGCTGCTTCGCAACAGCTCAATAATGGCGTTGGATGATGCTCAGACACTGGGCGCAGCAGGGCTGCTGGAGGCTGAAGCAACAACAACCGTCATCTACAAAAGAAACGAAGCGGAAGCTTCAACAAAGGATGCAGTCTATACACTGGGATTTTTTCACCTGAACATTCCCTCAAATTCTACCACAATTTCCAGCTTTGCCTTCAAAAATTGCCAGAACCTCCTTTCAGTCACCATCACGGAGTCAGTGACTCACATTGGAGATCGTGCCTTTCAGGACTGCACCTCTCTGGCGAACGTCACCTTGGGTGAGTCTGTGACTCACATTGGGGCTAGTGCCTTTGAAGGGTGCACCTCTTTGGCGAGCGTTACTTTGGGTGAGTCTGTGACTCACATTGAACGTANGAGTCTGTGACTCACATTGAACTAGCTGCCTTTTCACTCTGCACCTCTCTGGCGAACGTCACCTTGGGTGAGTCTGTGACTCACATTGGGGACCTTGCCTTTCAAGCCTGCACCTCTCTGGAGAACATCACTTTGGGTGAGTCTGTGACTCACATTGGGGCCAGTGCCTTTGAAGGGTGCACCTCTTTGGCGAGCGTTACTTTGGGTGAGTCTGTGACTCACATTGAGGGACGTGCATTTGCAGGTTGCACCTCTTTGGTGAGCATCACCATGGCCAAGTCTAGCCCTAGCATCAAGGAAGATACCTTTCACGGTTGTACTTCGTTGGCAAACATCATCGTGGGCGATTCTGCTACCCGTATTGAAAACCCCGCGGATCACTCGCAAAAAATTCGCGGTTATTCGTGCTGCCCGGATTATGGTGGCCTCGTTTGATGCCTTCCTCTAAGTAAAGCTCTTTTGTTGGATCTGCTTCTGGGAAATTGAGATGTTATTTTATTGTGCTCGGTACAGTATTCGATTTTTGAAGTTTGTATTTTTTTGCATTCTTTTCACCCCAAGATAGTGCTGCTTGCAGGTACTGCAGTGGAGTTTTTTTCACCCCAGGGAACTTATGACCTTCGTTGTTCCGGGCCCATCTAAGAAATTTTTGGCTCATCAACCAACCACCCCCCTAACGTACCCCCCACAAAAAAAATAAGGCCTTATTAATGGGCTTATTAACCATTAAGTTTCCCTTAATAAGGCCTTATTAAACCCTTAGTTTCTGGGGGGGTACGTTCGGGGGGTAGGTTGACCAGCCATGATTGAAGGGGTTTTGTAAAACCCACTGTGAGGGGAGCCTTTAACTCAGAAAAGTGATCATCTTTGCACATTCCTCGGCATGGGGTAGTTGCGTTACGTCGTTACGTGAGGTCCGAGGCCCCCACAATACTGTAGTCTTTTTTTCTCACACCTTTGGCATCCTTATGTTGAAAGTTTGAAGTGAATGTTTTTTTTTTGCATGTATCCTTCATTTTGGCTCATTTTTCACCACTCAGCATGTGTAGGCTGGCTATGAAATCAAAGGAATTGTAGCGTCATGACCAAACAATGGTAGTATACAACATGCTTAGGGTAGTTGCCGGATGTTTCCACCTCCCAAATTTAAACCCAGGGACACTGACCATCAGGAGGTTATAGACAAAAGGAGATCTCGACTTAAACTTTCAGTTGAGATGTCCTTTAATTTATCCTCCAGTAAACCAATATATATATATATAGAGATCCCCCAGACAGATCACAGGACCCAGTTACCTGTTAAAATTAAGGGTCCTAGGAGGTTCGAACTGTTTTTTCTTGTTTGAAGGTATATATCCTATTCATTCACATGTTTGTGTGCATCGTGATCTAAGTGGTAGGGCTTACCGGCTTACCGGTTGATGCTGGCTTAGGCTTAGTTTTGTGCCAGTTTAAGCTGCAACAAATGCTGATGTTGATGATGTCTTGATAATATTGTACTAACATATACTAACTTGTGCTGTTAGTGATGTGTTTCATTTCTATTTTGATATTCCGATTAGAGATTTATATAGGTATGTGAATGTATGTATTTTTGAGGATAGGTTCATAATATGTTTTTTCAGTGATTGTGAGTGCTTAAATGTCACTGTATGCTTTTCACAATCCTGATGACCGTTTGTACACGCTGAGACATGGTGTGCGTGTGCAGCAGGCACTTCGTGTGACATATTCCATGATCATGGCAGCACTTGTGTCACTGAGAGCTACACTACCTAGAACTAACAGCCAAAGCCCTGAAAATAGGCCAAAAACCCAAAAGGAAATGTCATCTTCCAACCATCGATTTCAGGGTTCATGGAGGCTACGGGCCATCCCCAAGTTTGAGATATTTGCCCCAAAACATCCCGAAAACATTAGGGTTTGATTGGTGGAAGAATGGTCACGCCTGTTTTTAAAGGAGGGATGTGATGTTGGGCAAAGTCAGCGAGATGTATTCAGGGAAGCAGGAGAGAAGAATGAAGAGAGAGGGATGGGGCCTTTTTTAACTAAGCATGTCGTTTTGAACATTAAATACACTAATACATATATATAATATATATATTTATATATATACATATTTGCCTATATTTATTTGTGTGTGCATGACAATTATATCCAGTTTGCAGAGTGCCCGTCCATTTTGCGAGCAGGTACCCTTCATCACCTACGATCCTTGGCCCAGGATTACAGTTGAGCAGTGAGAAAACTCCGGTTGGTTGGGTTATGTACGGGATGATACTACGCAGTCATGTGGGGATTATCCGAGATTATAATAAACAATCTATAAGGATCTCACTAAACAACCAGTACATTATTATGGAAAGAAAGAGCCTTTTTATTTCCGTGGCTCAGTTGAGAGAAGAACGGAACGTTCTAGATATATAGCCATTGTAGAAGCAGCCGCATAAATTTGCATAGCTACTTCAGAATCCTGTCGTTCCCGTGTTTTCGGCCAAAAGATGCTGACCCCAAGCACCCAAAAACCAAGGAAACTATCTTTGATTTGGATGCTTTGCCTCGTAGTTTGGCTGTCCTTGGTGCAGGGCCTATTGGTTCAGAGTTAGCACAAGCCATGGCACGCTTAGGCGTAAAGGCTGGATCCAGGGGAAGTCGTGATGGAAAGTGGCGAGACTCCAATTTAGGGGGGTGGGAGCTGCATACAGACAACATCCATACATGTTATGTGTTTAAAAGCAAACGTTTTCGTTTGGAAAGATCAACGTGTTTCAAATGATTGATAAGACGTCGGTGTCCCTTGGCTGAGTGTTCGAAGAGATGTGTTAATTTCAAATGAGGAAGTCCTAAGAGTTCAAAGGTGGGGATGTTTCCAGTATACTGCGACTATCGAATGGAAAAACGGATGGTTTGGCAAGAAATATGGTACTGGTACCCCACCCCCCAAAAAAATTAACATATCCTCCCAGCAACAGGGACCAGTTCTTTAAACAAAAATGTCGTCATTTTTCCAACCATTAAGATGTTTCATGGTGATATCTTAGTTTTAGTGGCTTTCACCAGATGCACAGGCATCCGTTGGCGAAACAGCAACGGCAGGTGACACTGATTGGTCGCTTGATGCCCCGCGAGGATGACGATGTGCGTCAGGTGATGGCGCAGGTCTTCCAAAGAGCATCTCAGCTGTGTTTAATTTCCTTTACAGTACCAAGCAAAAATAACCTCCACCAAAAACCTCCAATTTAAAAAAAAACAACTTCCAACACAAAAAATGGGCGTTCGGGGGTGGCAACTGGAGCATTTTGTAGTTTTACCTCTAGCTGGGGGAGACGATCCAATTTGACTAATTTTTGTCAAAGGGGTTGAAACCATCTCACATCTAAAATCCTGTATAGTTTCTTGTAGCTTCAACGCATCCCCCCAACGAGTTTGTTGCAGCAAACGCAATCAAACGCGTTGGAGTTGAAAGGAAGATATCAGCATCGTGGAGGGACGAGCCGAGTCCGTGGAGCAAGTAGATGGAGGTGCCCACTGTCGTGAATCGATTTTTCTTCCTCACATCAAATGGTGCCTTTACCCGGGAGTCAAAGCAGTACTACCGCCACCATAATTACACCACCCGCCCAGTGCACAAAGGGGGGATACCATACCACGGAGGGGAGGATGTGCATGTATGGTGTTTTAGGTGTTGTTATAGTATTGTATTTATGTAGTTACTAATGTATTGTGTGCTTTGGGTGTATATGAATTATTTTACTCAGATCAAGATTAGTAGCATCAACTGTTTCAATCTGGATCACAGATTGTTCTTTCTGCAAATAGATATTCATGGTCAAGTATCTATATACTTATATATTGCGTGGCAGGAAGTTAGATTAAGATTTGTTCGTAACAATATGTTTGACTTTTCATTTTTTCATGGACTTCAACAAAAACTAACATGACTTTTCCGGCCGCCTAAACCCCCAACTCCAACCTCAAGACGACCGGAAACCAGGTTTAACTCTCCACGTGACGGGCGGAAGCAAGGTGGTGTGCGAGGCGTTGTTGGTGGCAGCAGGACGGAAAGCACAGAAGTTGGAGGCTTTGGCGTTGGAAAAAGCTGGTGTGAAATGGAACAAGGATGGCACCTGAGATGAAGATTTTGTGCAAACAGAGTTGGGTGATGGATATTGGGTGGTTGGTGGTTGGTGGTTGTGAAGGGGTTCCCAAATGAGAACACGTATGTATGGTTTTAGATGTTTTTTTTTTGGGGGGGGTTGGATTTTACATACAGTACTGAACATGTGGAAGCATGCTGGAAGAGATGATGGCTAGTGGCCCATTTGGTTTTAAAGAAATAGTGGAAGAGACGGCATTTTTATCTTTTTTGTTTTGAGATTGATATATTTTTGTTGTGAAGTTCCTTCCAGTCCTTGTTGACCAACAATCAGGAAAGACTCCAGTTTCACAACATGCCGGCGAGCACCAGTTCATAGGGTGAAGATCATGAATTCATTGACCTCTATTCGAATCATTCGAATCAGCCATGTCGGCAAGCTGCAGACATGAAGTTGCTTGTAAGCTATACATCAAATTGGTTGATACTTTCATTTAATCTGGGTGGTGGCAACTCAAAGATGTTTTATTTTCACCCCGATCCTTGGGGAAATGATCCAATTTCACGAGCATATCTTTCAGATGGGTTGGTGAAAAACCACCACCAACGTGAAGCATGATGCATCCCCACCAAGGGGTAAACTGCCGAGGTATTCAGGTTGATGCGAAATTACGCAGCAACGTGAAGCACATCTTTGCGGCGCCGGGGGGGGCTGTCGAAAGTTGTGACATGTTGGGAGCGAGTTTTGCCAATGGTAAAATCTTGGGAAATGACATATTATGAAGCAGGAAAAAAATCCGAAAAAAAATCCAGTTTGAACGATTTTGTGCTTGAAACACAATTTGGACATCAAAGGAAGGGGACTCCGGGACTCATTTTAAAACGACGTAGGAAACTGGAGCTTGGTGAAAGATGATTCACCCAAATTCTTAAAGATATCACTTTGATTAATTTTTGCCCATATCTATAAGCATTGATATGTATATATATATATCTATATTTATCTTTATACATATATATAATACACATATTACCAGATTTTATTGAAGATGACTGGGAAATTTGTGAAAATGTTCAAGCTTTTCCCTCCTTTCTCTCAACTTGACCAGGTGGGAGATTGCGTGGGTGGCCTACAGTTCACTCATTTAGCAGGGTATCAAGGTGCTCTAGCAGCCTTCAATGCAGTGCAAGGCATCCAAATGCCAGGTCCAAAGTCATCAGCGGCGCCTGGGACGTGAACGGCTTGGTGGGAAGATAGATACCCATAGATACCCCGAAATAGCCATATTTGTAAGGAGGTACGTTTTCTAAACCGTAAGTTTTTGGGGGTATCTATGCTAGTTTTCAGGGGGCAGATCTATCATTTTGTAATATTTTGTAGAAATATGGAAGATATGTTTAGAGAAGCCTCCTATCGTAGCGATGGAATTTCCTCAAATCAATTTTTTAAAACCTCCCATCCTGATACCCATGGCATATAATGGCCTGTAAGTTGTTATTTTATATCTCTTGATATTCAACTAATGGTTAATTGTTGGTTTGCGGCCTTTGGGGCCCGGTGGTTTGGATTCGTAGGATACCCTTAGTTTCAAGGGATTGTTACATAGGGGTATCCTAGAATCCCACACCACTCACCCCAACAAACCCAAACCAACAATTAACCATTACTTGTAGCTGAAATACCGCCCTGGGAACTAACATATCCCCTTTTAAAGGTACTTTTGAGGATGATTTTCCTAACTTCCCCAGGTGGGATATGGATTCGTTCCCTGGAGGGTGACCATTACTTGTCGTGGTCAGCTGGCTGAGTCGCAAGAAATCCGAAAAATCAACACCTGGGATGGATAGATCCTGCAACGTAAATAGTGGGAAACAACTGCAGTACCTTCTGGGTTTTCCAAATTTTTGTTCATCAAAAGTGACCTCAAAGTTTTCAAGATGCAACTCAAGTATGTTGCATCTTGATACCCAAGATGAGCTTTTTTCACTTTAACCCATCTCACCAATCATTTCCCTTGACCTTTTTACACGTGTTTGTCGAATTTTCTCAGGTTCCTCGTTGTACCTTTACACATCCTGAAGTGGCGACCGTTGGGATGACTTTCACCGAAGCATCTCAGCACTTCAAAGCTTCAAATGTTTCAGCGAAAATGCGACGCTTGGACCATGTCGACCGTGCCGTTTGCGAAGGCGCCGTTGTTTTTTTGCAGTTGATGGTTGGATCGTGCCAATTCGCGAAGGTGCGAAGGTGGAGAACCGTCCTGATCATAGTCACCACCCCGCCCCACGGCCATTAGCAATACAATCATCATCATCATCATCATCATCATCATCATCATCATCACCATCACCATCGAATCATCACGAGACAGAGGCATGTCAAAAAAATATAACGTCAACTTAAGTTGTGCGACTCTTTTCAAAACACTCCTCAGAGTCACTTTATAACATGGTTTTTCGGACATGAGATGAACATTCCCAACGTTGTATTAATACATGTATTATTGAAGCTATGTATGTTGGCATCGGTGACCAAGTACATGCTACAACAAAAATCCCGTGAGCTCCTCCTCTGATCGGACAATTTTTGTTGTGAATACACTTGCGAATTGTCAGGTGAGACAGATGGTTTTATCAAAGTGACTTGGACTTTTTGGCGAGTTTTTTTTCGTTGTTTTGTTGTCCGATGTCCGTTTTTTCAAACGGAGTGAATGAGTTCAGGATAGTTCAGGGTTTGTAAGTAATTGACATTAATTGACGTTTAGATTCAATGGCAGAGATTTGGACATGCATGCATATTTTCGGATGATATAAGGCACAGACATGTAGCGCACGGATATATCTTCAGGTGTAACATAAGCTCTTAATCGGTAAATTTCCCCGTGTTCTCAAGTACCTTTGGCTGAACGATTGATTGTCATGAACTCGTGACTGTGGACGGGTGGAGCACCACTCATCAAAGGGAAAAATGTGGGTACCCGGCTGATAGAGTATTTGGTTGCAGCCTTTCCGCAAACGTTTGTCCCACATGTTGCCCGAAATAAATCACTCACAAACCTTCCTAGAACTAAGAGCTAAAGCTTTAAACAAATCCTGGTTGGAAGACTGACTTTTTAGGCGGTGCTATCTTAGCTTAGTTGTTGATCGGGCTTGGAAAAGTGTTGGGTATATTTACACCTTAAATTATGGCATGGGTAACTCGCAAACTCATCCCCAAGGTGCAACCCCAATAAATATTCCCAACATCCCGCCATTCTTCGGGCTGGCAACATTTGCAAAAAAGTTTGATGAGACCCAAAATAAACGAAGGTTTCAAAAAGAGCTCGGCAGTGAGTCCTGTTTCGGAGCTGTTGGGTGGTCTTGACGGAGGTTGTTCACATGTCAACCCTCAGTTTTTTTTGTAGAAAGCCATTTCTGAATGAACAAGTGCTGTATGCACCAGGAAATAAATACCTAATCACAATTTGCTAGCCAATGAAAAGTGGCATGATTTCAAAAAAATGAAACTGACAAGGGGTGTTGATTCATCAGGGGTTACCACATGTTACCACTACAAGATCATGACAGTAATTTTTAACGTGTGGGCCTCCAAAGTCTCCAATCTGCTTCGATGCTCAGGTGATTCTGGCAACTGGTGGCATTCTAGTGGGTGCCACTGTGGTAAGCCAAGGGGCTGGTGAAATTGCCAGTGAACTAGGCCTGGCCATCTCAAAGAAGATGAAGTTTCTTGGTCTTAAGGCTCAAGATATAGAACTATACTTGATATCACCAAATTTTATCCTCCTCTACATGTCCATTGCAAAATGAGGGGACTTGTCATTGTGCTCTCTAAAAAATGGTTTCGGAGGGTCATTTTTTAGTGCCGCATGCGGGGCGTGCATTGGCTTTTTTTAGCAGGAAGCACTTCTGGCATTTTTTTGAAGAAGCATTTTGTTGGTTTCAAAGTGGGTTTCGAAAAATAATCATCATTCTTTGGTGAGACATTTTCGTTGAATCCAACCCACATTCAAAACTTGAACAGGCGTTTGTTACCAAATGTTCCTGGGAAGGATCCCCACATATATCCCCACATATGGATGGTGAATTTTTGCGATTGATCCTATGCACAAAAATGAAAGGGCATTCTTTAAGGAACGTTTCAGGGTTATGATGGGACTCTTGTGGGGGTCATGCACAGGCATTTTTTATTTGATTTTTCCGCATTCCAATGGTCATTCTTTAGTCATGAGAGTCGGGATACTACAAAATGGCCAGGGATGTCAGTGCACAACTACACCAGGTGAATGTAGAGGGGGATCAAATTTCTACTCATTGGGGGTACTGATCTTTTGTGGACAAATCCCATATTTGCAGGGAATGTGATTTTCACAGAGGAACGCTAAAAATGATGAGCTAGTTTTTGGAATCACACCATGTGCACTATATCAATGCCCTTTCTACAGCGTGGCACGCTTTGATGGGTGGCAGCGACCACAAGATGATGGAAGTGGCTAAGGTTCCGGGACATTGCGACGTGCATCCATTCCTATCCTTCAATGAACTTTGCCTTGCAGCAGATGGCAGTGGAAGATTACTACGGGATGCTGGAACAGAAACTTGGCAAGCAAAAAGCATCGCAGGTTTAGGTTTGATTTGTTGTTTTCTTCTCGAAGGCTGTTGGCAGTTAGATGTTTGTTTGCTGTAGGTTTTTGATGATTGATAGTGCACCATTTTTTTGGGGTTGGGCGGGGTGAGCGGGACAGGGTTGGTGTTTGGTGATTGATAATGTGTATAGTTAGGGTATTGTATTCCCTTGCTTGATCATGTTCCCTTGCTGGTATTTCCTTAGTGTTGCACTGAAGCCTGATATTCAGCTCAACGTGGTTGACTCGGGTGAGTCTTTGTGTGATGAGTGACTTCCGTAGTGTTGTTGATAGAAAAATCTCTGGTGGGAAAAAGTTTGGAGGACCTTGACATGTGGCAACAAAATGACTCGCCCTGTGTTCATCTAAAATGTATCGGAAGTAAGATAGGCCAATGGCCCATAATACCGCATCATTCCAGAATTAAACATCCCATCATATCAGTTCATATCATCTCAGAAGCATCCCATGCCCGCCAGCGAGAGACAGAGAGAGAAGCATCCCATCATAAGCTAAATATATGTATTGAAATAATTTGAAATAAACATACAAGTACCCATTTCCATCATATCCACCACGATTATCCATCCATCATTTTGGGAACAACAGCAATTTCTGGGTGGTGGTTTCATTTTTTTGTTCACCGCCTATTTGGGGAAATGATCCAATTTGACGGTTGCATATGTTTGAAATGGGTTTGTTCAACCACCACCTCGTTATGCTAACATAGCTGGCTGGAAAATGGACCCTTCAAGATTCAAGATGTATTTCCTATTAAAGATGCTGGATATTCCATTGCCAGCCATGTTCGTTTACCAGAGGGTATCCTTCATTTTTCATGGGTTGATAGCCTTCTCCCTTACATCTCTTCGGTTGGTCCGCATCCTGAAAACCTTCCAACACCAAGGAGCAACACCTTGAAATGCCTCCAATGTCTTTGTGGCCCCAAGTTGATGGGCCGACAATAAGACGGGGAAGACATTTCTTCACCGTTTGTTTGTGTTTTTTTTGGGGGGGATGGGGTTGGGGTGGGCGGTGGGGTGGAAACTCCTCAATGAGAAAAAAGTGGTGTTTCCTAAAGTTGATGATGGATGGGACTTGTTTTGGGCCAGTGATCTTTCTGTCCAGAGAGAAAACAGTTTTTTTTGTTGGTTGACAGTTCTGAAACCGAAATTCCAGTGATGAGTTTGACTTGTTGCAATTGACACATGTCTGATGAACTCGTCGCTAGATATTGATTTTGGGACTGATTCACAGAAAACGAGAAAGGAAGACGATTGAAAAGCGATCGTCTTCGGTTTGTTTTGCGGGTGGTTGTGTATGGGATTTGATTTGTTTTGAAGAGGTAGGCTATGACACTATGAAGGGCGGTTTTGTTTCTTTAAATTTGTTTACATACGATATAGAACCGTATGTAGTGATCTTGATCATGATGTCTGATTGTTTTGACATTTATATTGATTATGATATCAAGAATGTTCATGTTCATGGATAGAATGAGGGTGACGCCAAGAAAGCTTATGAATGTTGTCCTTGCAACGTTAATGTAGAAATGGGTATGAAGGTCGCTTACTGGAGATTCCTCAACCAAATAGCTGAGTATTTTCATGGTCTTGGATAGGCTGGATAGGCCCTGGAAAGTGTGAGGACTGCTACAAAGGCAAGAGGCGTATTGGAGAACACCTCAAAAGATTGGCTGAGATGTAAATGAGAAGAGTAACTTATTCAATAGTCCTTCCTAGGAACTTTTAGGATGAACAGATTCGCATCAAGAAAATATATTTGATCGGATTTGCTTTGATATTAAACCAAAGAATCAGGCATCACAATGTGTAGATTTACATATCCACTATTTTATTTAAGAAGATTTGATTGATGATAAACTGAAACTTATCATCTACAATACTGTAACCATTCCGTGTATTTCGTTCTGTCTTTGGACGCAGCTTCTCTGGCAAAGGGAAGAGCGGACCCCAAGGGATCTGTACCAATGTCTCCATGTGTCGATATTGATATTGGCTTTCTTCCAGGTTACGTCGGAGAAGTATGTTTTGGTTCATATCCCATGCACAATCTCATTTGAATATGCTTTTGTTGCTGCGTGACCCGCAACTCTCTCAGGTGCAAAGACACCAGTTTCGTGTGGAACAAAAAAGGGGGGAACTGAACAGTCAAACATTCTCAAGAGGCAAAAAACACCAAAAAACAAGTGAACATTCATGTCAATCACCGTCACCAATTTCTCACCGATTTTTCGTGACAGGATTTAAGAACCCAGGTTCAGGATATCCTTAAAAAGAAAACCGAGAGTTTTGGTCGACTTGAATTGGAGGAAATGTCGAAGGTCAACGTCCAGGGTCCATCATCTATTTGGGTTGTTGTGACATGTTATTTTTGATGTTGCTGCAAAATTTGGGTGGCGGTTTCAACTGTTCTTTTGTTTTCACCCCAATTGTTGAGGAGATGATGGAAATCTGAAATTCGGAAAGTTTCCACCTGCAACTTGTGCTTCAACTGCGAGGTGGTTTCCCAAGCATGGCTGGTTGGTATGGCGGGGTCCCCGGCGGTGACGGTTGTTGGGGATGATGTATCTCCCACTGAGGAAGCCCACCAAAAAAGAATCTTCCGAATCATTTAAGTTACGCTCCCTGAAACTAACATGGAATCTGAAAAAGGATGGTTTCCAAGTTCGGAATCTCCTCTATTTGGGGGGATCATTTTTTCAAGTTCCATGTTAGCTTTCGTGGGGTGTATAGGGTTTGGAAATATCTTGATACCATCAATGAAATATCAAAAGTTGGTCTGAAACCAAAGTGTGACTGAAAGGAGATGTACATATATTCACGGACCACCTTCCCCTATACATCCAAATTCCTCCAAACTTCCTTTTGACGATGTGTTTTAAAGAATGTTTTGGTTGTCTACATATCTTCTTGGGAGGTCTTTGGATATTTAGGGTTAGGATCATGTCTTTGGCTGACAGCACTTATGTTAAACAGTAGCTTGAAACAATAACTTTCCAGAAGATGCAAAAGTCGCCCAATGTTGCCCATAACTTTCCAAACATCTGCAAATTAAAGAAATTTGTTTGGTGATGACTGATCATGAGACTCAGGAGTCTCCAAATTTGATTGAGTTGTTTTTGTTGTGGTAACTCGCATGACACAATATAAGGGTGCTGAATTTTGAATCATCCTCACGTTGACGCGTAGAAGAACATTTTCTGATGCCGCTTTGCCGTTTTTCTTTGGTGGCTCGGACAGATAAACTAAAACAACAAATCCTTGTGGCATGCAACTCCCAAATGAAAAAAACGACTTGCATAAGATGAATGTGTTCGTTTTTTGCCTCCTGAAATCGTCACTGTTTCATGGCCTGTTTGTTTGTGGCCATGAGATGCCAAGAGGATGTGCCAACATGCCACATTTCGGCCTTTTGGCCGAATAAAATGTATCTTTAATTTAAACACCATGGAAATACAGGGTGTTTTAGCTCAGCAACCAGCCATACTGGACATCAAGTGAGGTAAAGTGAGTGACATTCCCAGCCTGGGTTTTATAACCCTTGCAGGATTGTGTTTCGGACACCTTCCATCGATGAGTTTTGAGAATGGGATGAAGGATATTTTGAAACTAAAAGATCACAATCAGCAGTCCCTTCACCGGGAGAAAATTGCCATGGAGAAATCACAGGACGAAAAAGCTGAAAAAAAACCGGGGAAGGGTGATGCATGGTGATGCGAGTGATGACCATCCCCTCGCAGTAAGGCATACAAATACTAAGTACAACACATACGTTACGTAAGTAATATGGATGTTTCCGAAAATAGTGGTACCCCCAAATCATCCATAAAAAATAGGGTTTTCCATTATAAACCATCCATTTTTGGGGTACCCCCATTTTTGGAAACACCCATATATGTCAAATAATGAACCACCAACCTCAATTCACCTTGTTTCGTCAAAAAATTGGCGAACGGGCGTCAGGAGCCACCTTGGTGGGAGATGAAAGAGGTGAGTCTCACGGGGAGATTAGTATTCAGATTGATGTTAATTTATTTGAAATTTCATGAATTTTCGTGAGCATGAATCATAATTGCCTGTTTTTTTGTTGAAATTTCTGTGTTTAGTGAGCATGAATCATAATTGTGTTCCTGTTTTTTTCAAAATTTGTTTATGAATTTATTATGTGTTTTTAATCTTACACTCCCTGAAACTAACAGTTTCGCCCCTCAAAAAATGGGCCATCTCCAAAGGAAAGGATCATCTTCCAATCACCAATTCTCAGGTGCTACACCCTGGAAGATCAACATGGAACCTACAAATCACCCATTTAGAAAGGAACATGCTCTTCCAAACCTCAATGATTATGTTCCATGTTAATCTTCTCAGGTGCGAACTGTTAGTTTCCGGGAGGGTATTTGTGTTTCGAAATCATTTCCCTTCCATATCACCTCACTGCGCCGTGAAGCCGTTTGAAGGCCAACTCTTCAGATCCTATGGAGATTGCGAGGCTTCTCGAGCCGAGCGTCGGTTGGTGGGTTGCTTGTTGGCCCATACGGTTGTTGACCCCCAAAAAAACTAGGAAAATGTCATGATTTTGGGCACCAAACCCTATCTTTACACATATCTAGGTGGTGGTTTCAAATATTTTTGTTATTATTCATCCCTATTTGTGGAAGACTTCCATTTTGACCAATATTTTTCGACTGGGTGGTTCAACAACCGCCTATTTATGATATCTTGCTAATTATAGATTATATAGTATGATTATGAGTGGGTTTGTTTTCCAACAAACCAAAAATTTAGAGTTCGTGCGGCGATGTTTGTTTGTTGTTCCAAGATCAACTCTTTCATGGGGAAATGATGTGGAAGCAAAAAGGCAAGATATGATCGAGGGATGCTGATGGATCAAGTTTTTATTGCTAATCGGGCTAATTGGGTTTCGATTTTATACCCCTACCTTTCCTCCCGCAATCATGGTTCAGTGAAAAATGGCTGCGTGTCTCCAATAGGAGTTACATTTCAAAAAAACTGCCATTTTTCCACTGAACCATGAAATGAGGGAGAAAGAGTACAAATGGAACCTCAGGAATTTCGGTTTTGGCCTTGACGAGAAAAAAACAATGTGTCGATGTTTTTTCCATACCATTTGGGAGTGGTATGTTCAAAGGGACTTTTGGTGAAGGTTTGTGGCCTTTTAAGGACCAGTTTTTTTTAAAATCAGATTTTAAGATTTATATATCATCATCAATACCCATAGCATCCATGGGACTGGTATATGTACCTATACATGAATGTTGATTTTTATGGCTTTCATGTAGGTAAATATATCATACATGGATCCTATGGGATACGGAACTGTGGATCATTATGGAACCGTGGATGTAGTTTTCATGGCTATTCCGGATATATACGTATTTTGAAGAGCCTTAGAAATCATCAAAATATTTGGGTGTTAAGAAGAGATATTTGGAAAGCAAATTCTCAACCAAAGAGCGAAACCTTTTAGGAACATTTCTCGACAGGAAGATGGGAAGCCATCATGCAATCTTGCAAGAGGCGTTGTTGCGGCAGGACTGTCGGGCTATGGGCTTGGCTTTGTAGAAAAGAGATCGCTTGATTGTGTCATTGATTTTTATCGTCCAAAATATGTTCAAAGATGAGAATCATATGAAATTCAAGTGGTCCTCAGTGGTACAAAAGAAGGTTCATCTTCCTGGGTAGAACGAAACTACCAAGTGATTCGACAAAAGAATCGCCAAAGATATCCAAAGATCAATCTTGGATATTTGTAAATCGTGGCTGCTTTTAAGTGTGCCACTTGGTACGGGTGTTTCACACCATCGTGCTTGTCACAAAATGTATGTTGCACATCGGATCATCCCTTCAGATTGGCCCACAACGTCATCTTTCCAAGAAATCTCCAACAGGACCCACGTTGCACGGACCCCTTTTCACCTGAGTATCTAATAGCTTGATCGCAGCTTCCATCTCGGGGTCCGTTGGGATTCGGTCCCATTCAATTTTTGATGGAATCTTGGGTGACCATAGAGGTGGGTCCGAATCCTCCTTGCAACTTCCTGCTTTCACCCCTGAAATCCCGGTATCATCTCAAAAGGATGGAAAGGGTCCGAACTTCCAAGCATCCATCTTCAGTGGCAAGCTGTTACTTTTTTTGGCTCCATATAGTGTATGTCACCTTCCCAAAATCAGAGTTCTCAAGTTGCCACTTTCTTTGGTTCGGCGTTGGATGTTTATCAATGAGACCTTTTACTGAGGAGAATCTTCTGCAGAGTTTGATGAGTGCCTTGCATGAGGGCACAGAGGCCCATTGAGTTGATTCTGGCAATCATGCTTGCTCGAAAAGTGGCCTTGAATTCTTGGGGATGATACATCAGTGATGATGATATGTTTTATATGTATATCGTATATCAGTATATCAATGGTATTACTACTACAAGATATTTGGACATGTTCTTGAGACTATGACATGGGAATGTCAGTTTTGTTTCTTGCATTGCGGGTGCAATCACTGTCCCCTACAAACTGTTACGCCTGGTTTCTTGGGTTGGCGTCACTACCTAGAAGTAGGAAGCACAACAAAAAGAAAACGACTTGAACTGTGATGATGGTGATACATCTGCTGACAAGTCAGGGTCATTCTGACACCTTGTACCTCCAACATATCCAACCTGCGACGCATCTCATCCAGGCATTACACCCGCTACTTGGAACAATTGCAGCCCCTTTACAGATCTGATCATCCTGTAAGAGTTACGTTACGGTACACGTCAGTATCCTAGGTGTCCTGAGTCACTGAGATATACAAACTCAGTGTTTGTGTTTGTGGTTGCTACCCGTACCCAAGCTTGATCCAGTCTATAATGAGGTAGCATTCCTCCCATCACATTTTTCGCCAACCAGAGTGTGACTAAAACAGACAGCCTGTTAAAAAAGCGGAAATGACATGTCCTCGTGTTGGAGGGGACCATCCTGAGTTTCTACAGGTTTGAACAGCTTCCTCCTCGGTTGGCAGGTGCAGAAGGCAGAGTCCTTTGGCATCAACGGTCGCATCGGCAGCTTTGGTTATGGAGAGGCGGTTGAAACGAGCCGAGATGACCACGGCGTTTCACGTGACGAAACTTGCAAAACATGTTTGCCAAAACGGAACGGCCACAGGTGGCAGGCCATCAATGCTCTACTACTTGGGATGAGGAGCACTTTTTTTCGATGTATTTCAACATGTTCCAATTTGAGTTGTCCCCCCTTCCCAGGATGCCCGTCACCACCAGGGATGTTTTTTATTTTTAAGGATACATTTTTACGAAATTTCACCAGTTCGCCCCTGAAAAGTTGGTTTGGAAAATACAGGAAACTGGTCTTCCAACCATCATTTTTCCAAGGGCTTTTGCTGTGAAACTTTGGGGGTTGGGAACCTTCATTGAAAGCACTTTGTGGATTTTGGTGGCCATGGATTGGGGGCATTGCGGATGTTATGTTTTTGTTGGAACCACTATAGTTTTTTTGTGTGGCAAACGTGACGCCAATGTTGGTCATATTATCTCACTAGAAGTGATTTATTTGAATACGTCAAACTCGAAACATTTCCAATTGCCACTGATTGCCATTACCTTCATCTAAGTGGATTGTCAAAGTTTTGGCCAAGATAGTTTCGATTTGAATGGTTTGTACATGTGTAAACCTCTTTGTTTGGTTGAAACATAGCTCTACCCGGGAAGATTTTTTTTAATGTTGGCTGAGATTTTTCTGGTTGGGTTGAAACTACCAGCTAACTATATATATATATTATCGTTGCTTTTGGGAAGATCTTTGGAAGTAGTCCTCGAAAAAACTAGTCAAATAGCATGACCAAAACTCCTACCAAACAGTCGAACAAATCCCATTATATATAGTCTTGACGTGGAATCATTGGATATGCATCGTTTCCATTTCTTCCTACACCCCCAAAGTTTAACATAGCCCCTGAAAATAGGGAATCCCAAAAGGAAACTCATCTTCCAACCATCCATTTTCAGGGGCTATGTTAAACTTCCAGGGGGTACCATCCTTCCAACCACTATCTCAATTGGAAAATTCTTCAGGACGCAGAATCTCCGGTTGAAAAGGATGAAGAGAATGACCCAGATGTGCCAGATGAAAAGGATGAAACTGCAGGCGTGGCTCGGGATGAAACCTCACAGCGTTGCTGGCGACATTGACAGTAAAAGATGTCAAAGGTATTTGGAGAATGCAAGTGAGATCCTACTTTAAAGGTAGCTGTGGTGAGGGGAAATTCAGGTCCGTGATTTTTTTTAAGACTCTATATTAGTAAGTACGTGAATCAATGTTAATTTGATGCGATTTGTGTATATTTGCACGTTTTTTTTTTCATACAGTAAATGACAATTCACCATCCTACTGCTGTAATACCTTTGTCTTTGAAACATGAATACCTCTCTGCTTACACCGACCTTTCTGTTTAAACCCCGAAATCAACAACAATAAACGGCGAGGTGGTAGCTGGCCATGGCCTTCCGGCGAAAAGGCAGGGCTGCAAAAACCTATGGACCTCGCAGTCCATAGCAATAGCAAGTTTTTTTTGTTCAAAAAGTAGGTGAATTATAGGTAAACATGAAAATGATTTAGTTTTTGTTTAAAGGATTTTAAATTATAGGTAAACATGAAAGATGATGTGTATTATTTGAAGTCTAACTGATTTTCTTGCATGGACATATCTTTCTGAATGGAAAGCTAGGTGGTGGTTTCAGATATGTTTTATGTTTATCCCTACTTGGCGGAATGATCCAATTTGAAAAATATGTTTCAACTGGGTTGGAACCACCAACTAGAAAAGAAGATAAAGATTATATTTGGAGGTTGGCAGTTGGGAAGCGGATGTTTTCTGGTCCTTTCCATTGGTTTTGAGAACTTTTCTTCTTTGGAGTGTTCCTGTATGCTGCTGCTTGGTCCCTTACATACAGTATACTTAGATAAACACCCCTCCCAGGATTCCAATCAGGACCAGGATGATGACTTTTTTTTTAGGTTTGGAGAACACTATAGACCTTCATGGTTGTATATAATCAACAGTAGATATGATTTGAAATATGCTGCCTTGTTACACACCCAAACGGTATCCATGACCCCAAGCAATCAGATTTTGCATCGTCTCAGGTGGTGCAACCTAAACGGAATCGACCGCCATTGAAACGCTCGAAGCGCGAATCGATCTTGGCTCCGGGTGTGCGGATCCCCTTGGGTTTGGTTGTTGTTGTTGTTGTTGTTGTTGTTGTTGTTGTTGTTGTGGTCGTCTTCTTTGTTGCATGTGTCTTTTTGTGCTTGCTTTTTTCTTTTTAAATTTCGAGATGCATCTGTCATATACCTCATGATATCTTAAATCTAGCATAAGTCACTGTAAGAGTCCAGATTAAGACCAACTAGAGTTTCAAGATAATGTCACTGGTGGGGCTGGGTGCCACTGCTCATGCGTGAAGTCATGTCTGCAGATCCCATCCTCCACCAAATTTTGATCTGATTGATCGGATTTTCATTCATCGCAGAGCCACATTTTAAGGTGATAAGACCAGTGATACTATATGGATGTTTCCGAGAATAGGGGGATATCCCCCCCAAATCATCTATTTTAATAGGATGTTCCATTATAAACCATCCATTTTGCGGTTATCCCTATTTTTGGAAACACTCATATACTGTGATGGTGTTTTGTTAGTTCTAGACCAGTTGATAAATAGATTACATCCCATCATTTACAGGTGTTGCTGTACATCCCAGAATCAGTGCAACAAAGTTTTGGAAGAAACCTCCAACAGTAACATCTGTCTAGGAACGCAGCATTTTTTTCATACATATGTTCCCAGATAAGTTTGCTTAGTTGGGAAGGTCAGCCCGCCTTCCCAGATTGGTGGTTTTTCCCGGACAACATCCAAGGCCGACATGTTTGCGAATTCCCCTTCTACCGCGTCCATGCATGCAGGTGGCTGTGCTTGGTTGCATTGGTTGCAGGTGAAATATATTCAAAGATGAATCAATGATATCAATGCCATGCTTACCGCTTTCTGGAGATTCTTTAGTTGGCTAAACTTTAAGAGCACATACCACTTCTTGTAGGATTCTCACTCATCTTGAGAAGTAGGATCACCATTTACAAGATTGTTTTGTGGAACATGCCACACAAACAGCAAACAATGCTTCTTTTTGGGAGCATTTGTGTCAAAGGGCAAAAAAGAAAACACAACCCGGTGGCTATGAGCATTCTGATTCTGATGCTTCAGACACAGTTGGGGTCATTCTCCGATGAGTGAGTTAGGCTACGTAAATGGTTCAACTTCAATGGTCCCTGGGTTGGTGGAAGTTTCATGATTTTTTCACCACCAGGCTGGTGAAGTGACAAGAAATCAGTTTGTTTGTTAAATGAGTACAACATAGTACAACCAGCTCTGGACCATCATTTCTGGCATGTCGAGTTTTATGTTGAACCCTTGGGGGGCCTTTATGTAGAAACTATAAGAACCATTTTTTTTCAAAAAATGAGAAATGATATTGTTAGGATGCTTCCCCTCCCAGAATGTGATCGTGACAAATGAACTGGTTTTTGGTGGAGAAAACTTCCCCCCCCCCAAAAAAAAGTAAACAGGCGAACAAATTATCATTTTGTGAGGCACTGGGAGGGGCAACTCCCAACCCAAATGATTTGTTGCGTCGCCGAACGGCCGTTGCGTGACCCGCCAGTTTTGAAGAAGCGTTCCTTTTCTTCCTCCATGGCCAACAGGGCTCAGGTGCTTGGGAGCTGTTTGTCACTGTGGGAGTTGAGAGGTAAAATATTCGATGTGTTTTTTAAAATACATTCGCACTCAAATTTGAAATGGGAATTTTGGAATAGACTAGGAATAGTTAGTTCATAATAGGAAAAATCATGTTGCTTTTAATAGTCGTAGGCCCTTTGGATGAATAAGCACGGGCTCTGCATCAAGTCAGTTAAGCTTATAGTTTACCTTCCCAGCATTGGCACTGAATTATTAGCAACACCTGATAGGTTGATGGATTGAATTTTATAGACGTGGGATGTTTCCGGGGGGAGTTTGGGATGTTTCGGGGTCCCCGGGTTGGTGACCACAAAGATCGACTCATGACACCTTTTTTGGGAGTTTTGGAAAATCCTACATAGCAACGGCTACTGAAACGGCCGCGGATCCCACGGCCATGAAGAAAAATTATACCTTTGACAGGCTCAACCTTGAAATAGCATTCCTTAGGTCCTTAAGCGAAGTTGATATTCATGGAGGATTTCTTTTTACCCTCCATGAAAACATATGAAAACCAAGGAAAAAGGAGCCCTGGTTAGGCTGCAAATGAAAAATGCGCCAGTTTTTGGAGAGTAGAATTGGCCATCAAAGCAGTCCAACCATGAACTAAACAGTATCATGGAATGAGTTAAGATCATTTCTTTCTTTCCTGGTTCTATTTTCAGCAGATGAAGTAGAAAGGTTTGTTTTGGTTAGTGCTTTTGCCACAATTACTATGAGGTTTTGTTTGGCTCAAGCGAGGATTGTCATGGATTAAGCGTGATTTCAGCGTGCATGTTTTCTTTTTGTCCCAGCTGTGTCCACCTCAAAAATGTCCCGAAATCAAAACGGATGTCCCGTCAAACTTGGAGGAAGGAGAGGATTGAAGCTGAACGGGCCTCTTTCAGCCTCAAGCCTCTCCTACTTGAATGATTGGGGGGAGCCTCACATGCCACAAATGTATCATGAAGAAAAAAGCTGATCCAGGAGGTTGTCCTTGAGGGCCGCCTTTTCCCCTACATACAATTTCAACATGTGGAGAATCAACTCGACAGCTGGAAGATGGCTACGATTGGCGAATGGCACTGGATTTTGGCCTAAGAAAACTAGATATTTTTTGACCTTATTGCGCTGAAGAGAAAGGAACTGTTTGCAGCATGGCTTGGAATTCTCCCTCACTTCCCTGTTTTTGCAGTGGTTTTTGTAGGGCTTTTTGGGATGTTTCACACCACTTCATCCCAGTTATTTGCTGCGGTAAAAAAGTCCGACTGTTTTTTTTTCAAGAAAACAATCATCTCGTTGATGCGACATCAACTTGAGTTTTACATCGATTTTCTTTCCCAGATTTTATGAGTGGAACAAAAATGCACCAAACTTTGGATTGCCAAGAGATGTTTGAAAAAATGTGTTTTCCCCCGTAGGACTCCAACATTCCCATCCTGCGGACATGTTTAGTCAGACTGGCTGGGAATCTTAGGGTTCCCCCCGGGTTGGAACGGAGGAATCGGAGGAATCGGAGGCCGTTTCCAGTTTTGATGGACAAACATCACAGGTTTAGGTTTGGTGCTTAAGATATCATCAGTGTTTTTTTGCTGGTTTCCATACCCCAAAAAAACAGTTGATGACTGTTTTTGTTTGGGGGATCTTTTATTGAGCTCGTACTGAGAAGCTTTGTTCATATTTGTTTTAGTTTGCCAAGTTGGCAGTGCATCTCTTTTACTATTACGAGATATATGTAATATTGTGTCCACCATTCTGCAACATAGCAACGTTGGTGATTTGAAAAGAAACTACATATATATAATTATTATAATATATGTAAAATGATATAGTGACTTGATGCTAGTGGCGTCGCTACAAGTCCTTCGGGAGGGCGCAGGGAAAAACATATAGTGACTTGAAAGTTGGAAATTTCATGGAGAACAGGCCGGTATTCACGCTTCACATGACAGTTCCAGCAAATTCCCATGGGCAAATGATGGCATTTTCGTGATATGAAGCGGAATATGTTCGGAACATTCATTGCAATTGCATTGGGTGATGTTACTCTGTCTCCTGATTTCTCAATGGGCCAGTCTAGATTTATACATGCCCAGAGTTTCCTTCAAAAGCACTCCTTCCACCAAACGGAACCCCTGAAAAAAAAACGCCATCCCAAAAAGGAAAAATGTCAGCTTCCAACTATTGATTTTCAGCAACTATGTTATTTTCACGGGAGGTATAGCAGGCCAACTGTCCCATCTACTTGGGTTTACCCAGGTGGCGTTAACTACCTGGTGTGCTGAGCTCAAGGAGAGGGACGACGGAGCATAAGACACCGAGACAAGGTTGTGCTTAGGATTTTATGTTATTTTTGTTTTTGCTGAGAAGAAGTGAATGGATGGAAGTGGGAGAATCATGGCAAAATATCTGAAGACAACTAGATCGAAAAGTCAGATGCTAGTGAACAACATGTAACTTGCTCAACCTTCTTTTTAATTTAAAAAATGATGGACAATGATGGAAGCTTGGTCTTCTAGCTACACTTCTAGCTGAAGATATCACACTTGTCAAAAACATGTCAAGGATCTCCAATTTCCGATCTTTTGTTTGCTTCGGAAAATGGTTGCGCAGGAGCCGGAACGAACTTCGTGTTTCGCACGTGTGGTGGGCCCACCCCAGTGGTGCATGATGAGAGTCTCATGGGAATCCGTAAACGGTCCGTTGAGTGGGACTCCGAATCGATTTGGCCGGCGTTTGAAATGACGGATTTTTTGATGTTTGAGATCCATGATGATCCATTGGAGTGAGTATATATAGATGGAACTCCTTAAAAACCATGTTTTTGATTGGAATCCGCCAGTTTTGGAGGCAACAAAAAAGACCTGAAGGTTCTTGGTTGTTTGTAAAACACATCATCCTCAAGACTCAGAGGGATCACCGAGGTATGGCATTGTTGCCGGCATTTTTTTCCTATGCAACAGTAAACTACGCAGAGAAATCCTCAAGAAACGAAGCACCCACCTGCCCAGTACATTGGCAGTAAGACTCTTACAAGGTCAAGTGTGGAACAATTATTGGGGATACTACTGAATTCCCTGTATCTACACATTCATGGAATTCAGTATCATGAAAATTAAACACCCAAAACATCAGTGACTGCAGTAGAAAATTAAATTCACATCTTCAAAACTTCAAAACTCAACATGCAAAACATCTTGAGATTCAACCACCCCTTTCATGACCCCAACCCTTCATTTTACACCTTTGAGAAAAAAAAGTCATTCCACGTCATCTCCAGTTTACTGCCGAGGTCGATGGAAGCAAATTCTCCACTTTGTGTCTCCTGGTGATTTTAGCCAACGCGCCTCGGCTGAAGTGCTTTTTATTTTTTTCGGGGCGGTGAAGTGAAAAGAGCTTGGGCTCGGGGCTTGAGTTTGTGTGTGTGTGTGTGTGTGTGTTGTTTTTTACGCAGCACCTACTGTAATTGCATTATAAACTATATCAAATTATGACATATGATTCATATGATGTTTGAAGTTATGTTAAGAGGTGTTTAGAGCGTAAACCTACTGTAATACAGATGATGCATACAAAATGGCCTATATTTTACGAGGCTCCTAGACATGTCTTTTTTAGTCGTTTCGTAGAGTCTTAGGAGATGATATTATTGCATTTTATTTAGTTTTCCTTTGTTGTGGTGCTTATCCTTCACACATGCAGGTTACATAAGGCATGTTCACATACCAAAGAGTCGTGATATATTTGTTTCGTTGGACCAACTTCAGCTGTATTAAATGAACCATACAAAATTTAACAGGTTCTCTCCCAGGTGTCAGGGAGAATTTGGTGAATATCAAAATGATTCTGTTGATGGAATCCGGCGATCACCAGTTGAAGTTGGTAGGTTATTCCATTATCTTTACAATTTACAAGGTTTTACAAATCCCAGGTGGTACAGGATTTCTTCCATCAACAGTGTCACTTGATAAGATACTTTATTTCCACCAACTTTACCAACGCAGTTGCTGGTTGGTGACATTCATTCAAAAAAAACGTTCGACAAGTTGCCACCAGCATGCTATCCATGAATCAAAGCACCGTTGTTTTCTTTTTCTGGCCAAACGTCACACTCACCGTTGAGGCCATTTTGATTATCATTGTCTCGGACTATGAAATTCAACATCTTGGTGAAGCCATACCAGAAGACTGGGCACCTTGATCCGCAATGTACGATTCGAGTTGTTTGGGATAGATAGTATGAGAGGTTTCGATGCGGTGAAATAGGGTTGAAATTATGATTAGGAGAGCTTCGTTCCAAAAATCCAATGCATCTTTTTTTGATGATATTTTTGAGGTGCAGATTCCATCTACCTATTCTCAGTGATGTTGATGTTGCTTGGAAAATCGCCAAGCAAACTTGTCAGCTATATACCCTGCACATGTTGATTGGGCGATATGACCTGGATCCGTGACAAACGGGGCGATCCAATGGAGGCTTGGTGGTTTATCCCAAAAAGTGTGTAAGGGGTTTATATATGCACCCCCCGAAGATTAACGGCTGGAACCTGAAGTCATGATGGGCCTTGGTAGACCAGGGCTTTATTCTAAGGTTCCATGTAAATCTTCCGGGGTGTACATGTCAGGCGGTTGATCATATTTGAATGCACATGAAATGTCCTCATTGTGTTTTTTGTTTTTGAACCAGGTGGTGCTTAGGTGCGCAACGTGATAGAGTAAATAATATGAAGGGAGTCAGGAATCACAAAACTTTCTGTGTTGAATGGCCAGCAAATGCAGTTGAACACAAGCACCAGTGACCAGTCAAGAAACTAGGCAGCTGGAAGGACATTTCAATTAGCCATTTGCAGTGCAAGATCGAAGAAGGGAGCCACAAACAGATGTTGTTACCAGCTGCGAAGGCCCACAAATCAATGATTTTCACCTGATTTCTGGCTATTTTTTGGGCAAGTCTTGACGACCTTGTTTGGCCGGCAGCTTTTTTTTTGCTGTTCCGCCGGTTTCTCCGAGGAGATTCTTGAACTCTCATTGACCATTTTCTATGCCTGGGGATCTCAGGGATAAAGGGTGAGGGGATGGAGCTTGTTGAGAGTCAGTGCTGTGATGCAAATGTTGGGTATAGTTGTATCATGTTGTCATATGCCATACAGAAACATCATCAAGAGATGATTTCTAGGTGGTGGTTTCAAAGTTTTTTAATTTTCATCCCTATTTGGGGAAGATTCCCAATTTGACTAATATTTTTCAAATGGGTTGAAACCACCAACTAGGAGATGATGTGTTTTTTCTTGAACGATGGTAGGTAGGATGCAATACGATGCAATCATCCAATGAATCCCACCTGGTAGTGTAACAAATGGATTGGAACAGATCATGACAATTCCATTTGTTGCACTACCATTATTGAACGAAAAGAAATACAAATCATCTCTTGATGTTTGCCACTCATGGGAGTATTTGATGCGGAGCCTGTATTCATTTTGATTATAAACATATTAGACATATATCTAGTATCTAGGTGTCAAATACATCCATACACATTGAAAAAGATGTCTCCGTCTCCAAGCATGCCTGCTTTTTACTTACGGCTGTCGTGAGACATCACCCGCATGTTTCAAGTTGCGGCTGCCATGACCCGGGGGTCGCCTTGGGGTAAGTTCATCAAGCCCCGTAGGACCTGATGATCTTTTCACACATTCTGAATCATCCCATAGGATCCAAGGGACTGGTATATCTATACATAGATGTACTTACAACAACAGTAGAAAAAAACATGATATTCATGTAGGTGTAGCATGTCATACATGAATCCTATTAATGAGCATGTGACAATTGATAATTTCCGTACAGGCGAATGGATATTTCCAACATATCCTGTAACACCTGTGTACCATGTCGTATGAAGTCTTCGTGCCGAAAACCAGGGCTGCGAGTTGCTCTTGAAGATCAGTGTCCATCGATTGTGCCACGGCTGAGGAAAATCAGCTATGAAGGGGTGGTTATATGGAAGGAAATCGCCAAACACCACCTTAGGAATTGGAAGGACACAACTTGTTTGTATGTACTACACCATGTCATATAAGCCAATGAATCAACAGGCATTTTTGCATGAATTTGCCATAATTTGCCATAAAATACCAAGAAGTGTTTTGAAACTTTCAGTCAAGTTCCCTCCCCTCTATGTTTTTCATCGTTTAAGGGATGTTATGTTTTTGACCGAAGGTACTTCTTCGTCAACGAGGAGTTTCGTTGCTCGACTTCGGGGCACCGAAAATGAGGGGTTGGATGATGTCAACGGTCCATTTCCGGCGTGTTTGAATCCCATAGAAATCCATGGATGGCATATATTTACCAGGTTATTTACCCGGGAAACATTTGGTGAATTGAATATATATGGGAAATGTTGGTACATGATATATATATATATGTATAGCATACATGGATGCTATGAGAATGGATGGCGGATAAGATGATGGTTGATGGAAGAGCTGCAGCACTTGCAGATTGGTTCAATTTTTTGTTTACGGTTACAATGATGTTTGGGGAAATGGTGGAATGATGGTTTTGGTGCTGTGACTTTGAATGAGCTACTACAGTTACTAGACTAAATACATAGAGACTGGGTGGCACAAATACGCAAGGCTCTATATATCTCTTTATGATTTATACCTACAGTAAGTTTTTTGTAGGCATACTTGTTTGGTATATTTCACCGTTTTTTGCACTCCCAAACTGCCCTATATGCAAAAAATCAGGTTTGTAACTTCTAACCTTTTTCAACCCACCATTGTTCGCCAAAGCTCCCATCTTCAAGCCGCCGAGGTTGGAATATCTTTGATTTCTTTTTGGTGGTCTTCTCCTTCAGCGAAGTAGCAATTTCACGACTCTTAGTATTGAATCAACCGAATGACAATGAAAACTCGGCGAGTCTCAATGTGGGTTACTTGGTGTGGTGAAGGGATGAGCTTTGGATGGCATGGGATGGATGGCATGGGAGAACTTAGGGCTTCAGAACTTCAGAATGGGCAATGTCAAATGTCACCCTTGGAATTTAGGGTGGGATGTTTTCATTGATTTTTTTTGTTGAGGTCTCGAGTCGGGGTTAAAAAGAATGATGGGGGTTGTGATCTCGGGGATCTCCTGAAAAATGCCTATAATGTGACGACCATTATGAATTTGTTTGTTACCCTTGAGCACGGATGAATCGATCGTGCATCCACGAGTTGTTTATTTACGAGATTGCGGGACAGTTGAAAGCTTGGGACGGATGATGGTCACCATACATTTACATATCATAGACAGACGACAGATGTTTCCAATGATGTGCAGTACATTTCATCAACACAAATCTTATGAATAGACTTTCATGGTCCCATGATTGGTCATATACTTGACTCACCTGACAGATAGGACCTTTATTTCAACGAACGAACTCTCCCGTTGGGTTTTCCGTTACCTACCGAGGTTTCCTGCGATTGTTGAGGTTGACCAAGTTGGCCAAGGCGACTCAATGCAGAACAAGTTTGATACGCTCCCACGAAAGCGAAGATGTTTGAAGCCCCCCAAAAATGAAGGTTTTGGAAGATGATTGTTTTCTTTTTCAAAGGAGGTGAGTTTTTTTTTTCAGGTTCTCATCTTGGTTTTTTGAGGAGGTGCATTAAGATTTGATCATACATATTTGGAGTTGTAGATGTTTCGGAAAATTAGGTAGATGAGCCTTACCGTTGATGTAAAGTGGGAGTGGTTGTTATGTCAGCGGATTTGATCAAATCAGTTTTTCTTTCTTGAAATTATGGGGAGTAATTTGGAACCCTCCAGAATGATCCTTCCTGGAATCCAAAAAGGAATCCACCTGGTGGGATCCAATGGATGTCTAGGTACACTTAAAGGATCTTAAAGGAAATCAAGGAAAGTGACTCCTTTGCTTCAAGGAAAGTCATGGTTTAGAATCAAGGCTTCTCTTCGTTTTGGTGGAAGAGGTGTATCCTCCTTCAATATGAATGCAGAGTCGATTCGTTTCGGGTTCACGCACCTGAAGAAATGGAAACGAAAAGCGCAGTTCCTCGTTGACCTCGCCAGGTTTTACGGGTTTTTCGGACCTTGAAGTTCTTTACGGAGTTGTTGCTTGGCCTCTTGTGGAGCTGAGTGAGGTACGTAGATCAGGGAGTTCGGTTTCTTAGCCACCCAATTGGTGTAACATAGCCCATTACATAGCCCCCGCAAAGGGACCATTTAAAACTGAAAGTAATTACTGTCGGTTTTTTACATTGTTTATTCACCATCATGTTAGGGGCCTAGGTTGGATTCGATGCAGTATCTCTTGGGTTGTTCCCGCTCTCCTAGTTTTTTGTGTGTGGCCACTTGGGCATCACTTGCTTATCAGCCAACTTGTTTTGTAGCTTTTACTTTTTTCCTCAACCACTGACTACTAGGAGTGGGGTACCACAATAATTACAGTACAAAGTCAGACCCATTGGTTTGTGAATGATGACTTGAGAAGTTTTACAAAAAACACACTATTGGAATGGTGACCAATATTACCTTTTCACTAAAGGTTTTGGTTCCCAGATGTTGTCTTTGTTTCTATTGGTTTCAGGTCAGATAACGGCTTATTGGTGGTTTGGGGTCCGGTGGTTTGGATACATGGGATCTCCTCATGAAAGGGATGATTACTTAGGGGCACCCCGAGCGGGCCCCAAGCCACCAATTTGAACATCCCATCCTTCAATCCAGCCTTTCAACCTGAACTTGAGGCGTTTGATGATTGATTGCGTTTTGGGTGCCTTGGCTTTTTGTTGAAAGAAAAATGGTGTTTGAACATTTGTTTAAGTGACATAGAACATCCAACATCCAACAGATGATAAGAAGATGAAAGCTTCACCTCAATTTGAACGGTGAACCCAATTTGTTAGCAGCGAACCAAAAGAACACCACATTTCAGTTGGTTAAAACAGTTTGTGTGTCCTCTTTTGCTATCGAAGATTAGCATGGAACACAATCATGGAGGTTTGGTTCAGATCATTTTCCTTCCTAAAACGGGTGATGGCTGTAGGTTCCAGCCGTTTATCTTCCAGGGTGTATGAAAATTACTTTGTTGTCGGAAAAACCATCCTCAATGAATATGTTTTTATAAAAGGTGCCTCCACTGGATCTATTCGATGCGTTGACCGACTCTGATACAAGCAAACTTGTGGGAAACGATGGGAAGTTAGCCCTCACTAAATGGGGTTATAATCCCCATCAATGGCCGAAAATACATGGGTAGCTGGGGGTTGTAACCCTACGTATAATAGGGGTTATAATTCTTGTAAGGATGCGACCACAACACGATGGAGCAATGCCAAACTCTTCAAGGCTATTTGGAGTGCAATGCATCCATTTTGTCTAAAGAGTCTAAATCAATAGGGGTGAAATCACCGTTATAATATGGTCTTATCAGGGTTTAAACTAGGATTAAATGAATAGGATTACATTGGATTTACTAGCGAAATGTAAGATTTTCTGGTTATTTGTTGACACTTTCCCCGCACCCACTGTAGTGTTTGACCCTCTTCCGCCACACCTTTCAGGTTCCTTCATGCAGATCTTTTGGTGTTTGGTCAAGGCCTAAGATTTTCGGAGAATGAAGAAATTCTCCTCAGATTGTGGAGGATGGATATCCATTGTGCCTCTGTTGAACAAGCCAAATGATACCCTCCAAAAAACATATCCCATCCAATCGCCGGCACTTTTGAGATCGTGATTTTCCCTTTCCCGTTTTGGTGGGATATGTTTGTTGTTCCCTGGAGTTATGGCTGGTCAACCTCTCCTCCCCCCCCGAAATAAGGCCTCATTAAGGGCTTATTAACCATTTGGTTTCCCTCAAAAAGGCCTTATTAAACCTTTATTTCTGGAGGGGGTAGGTAAACTAGCCATGATGGAGGGTACGTGAATGAAGACGGAGGTCGTTTCAGTTTTCCGGATTTATGATCTCACAACTGAAAAACTTTCCCGTTTTGAATATGTTTGGCTTGAAAAACTTTCCCGTTTCAAGGGGATGAACCAACGGGTCAAACAAAAAAAGGTACGGATCTTAGTAATACAACACACATGGCCATATACAACTGGAAAATGAGCCAACATTGAAAATGTGAGTTTCCTTTTTGAAGAAGTGAATTTTGACCACTGTTTGTCTAATGTAATATCAATATATGATATAAAAAAGTAGAAGTCTAGGGTGGTAAGTTTAGCCGGCTTTGCCCCTGATAGTTTGTTCATGGGAAACATGCCTAACACAGGGAGAAACCCACACCTTTGGAAGGACAACGTCTTGAATCTTGAACTGAAACAATCATTAAAGCCCATTTAAGTAATATCCCCAAGTCACCAAAACAATGTCAACCACCGGCTGGACTCATTGAGACGGCGATGGAGAGAGAGAGACCTACAGACAGACAAGGCATAGAAAAAAAAAACACATTTCAAGCTTGGCTACTTCAAACATCACGACAGACTCGGCATTTTTTCTTGAGGGGGAGAGGATCTGCAGACTCGGCGCTTCAGCCTGTGATTTGTTATCATGAAGTTGATCCATTTTGTGTTGTACCCCTCACATAAGAATCCTGGTGGTGACTGACACCCTGGCAGGGGGACAACCCAAGATCCATCCTTCAAAGCGTTTCTAAGGCGTGTGTTCCTTGAGAACAAGATATTGCACCACTCACTTGACACATCTATGTGTGTTTGGTGTTTGACATTGACGTTGTTTCTTTTAAACACCATGGATGAGTATCCAAAATCAACACAAACAAGCAGCATAAAGAGCAAGGACAACACGAGCGACAACAACGCGAAGAAACTACAACAGCAACAGCAGCAACAACAACAACAACCACCACGACAACAACAACAACAACAACAACAACAACCACAACAACAACATCACCACCCCCTTAAGCTAGGAAAGTCGAGGGGGACCAACAGAAATGTAACTTACATTTTTTGCAGGGGAGGGGGGGGGGTGAATTTATTGTAAGTTGATAGTGCCTCAGGTCCTCACAGCCGGGTTTCGCAAAATGTAACTTATCCCCCCCTCAGGTATTTTCCAGTCATACGAAACATATTGGATGCTGGGGGATTTCTGGGGAATTCTAGAGACGCATGGGCACGGAGCAGGAGCCAGAACAGAAGGGGGGGGAGGGGGGAAATTGTAACTTCCCTAAAAACCCTAAGAAAAACCAAGTTTTCCAAGTCCATCTACTATACATTTGTTGACAATATGTGGGGTATAGAAATGTAACTTGGCCCTGCCCCAGGCACCCAAACCATTGAGAAATCACAGGAAAATGACACCAACAACCTTGAAATGTACATTTTCCTGACCCTAGAACTTCATTCAAAAATGTAACTTGGCCCTGCCCCAGCACCCAAACCATGAAAAATCACAGGACAATGGAGCCCAACAGCCCAACATGTACATTTTCCTGAGGTTGTAAGCGATAAGGAGTTCATTCAAAAATGTAACTTGACCTTGCCCCAGGCACCCAAACCACTGAGAAATCACAAGGAAATGGAGCCTAACACCCCTACATGTACATTTTGGATACAGAATTGGCACGTGGAACTAGTGCAGCTAAAGGCAAACAAACCAAAAGCCCTAAAAAAACAAGTTTTCCAAGTCCATCTTCTATACATTTGTAGTTGACAATATGTGGGGTATAGAAATGTAACTTGCATCTGCCCCAGGTACCCAAACCATTGAGAAATCACAGGAAAATGAAACCAACAACCTTGACATGTACATTTTCCTGACCCTAGAACTTCATTCGAAAATGTAACTTGGCCCTGTCCCAGGCACCCAAACCATTGAGAAATCACAGGAAAATGAAACCCGCAACCTTGAAATGTACATTTTCCTGACCCAGAACAATTTCAGACCAAGATCATAAACACATCTGATTTGTACGGCATTGATCGACATGGTACGACATCACAGCAAATAATCAAATATGAAAATATCGGCAACACCACAAATATTATTCTGATATATTTTGATAAATTTTGATGAATCCTATGGTTTCCTATGTTATCATATGTTATCTTATGTTCCTGTAATGTCATTTGTCGTAGTATCATTATTGATGTTAGGGTTGCTCAGATTTACTAAGGTGCCTCCAAAAATGTAAGTTACATTTTTGCAGGCAACCCCCCAAAAATGTACGTGTACATTTTGGCAGGTCCCCCCATGAAACTGGGGGAGTGTGCAAAAATGTAAGTTACATTTTTGGAGGCTAGGAAATCAATGATTTCAGAAAATGTACGTGTACATTTTCAGGTCCCTAACAACTCTAATTGTAACTTACAATTTCGGTAGGTCCCCCCCACCTAAAAGGGTAGGGATACAACAACAACAAAATCAACAGGAGTTACATGACCTTTTTCCATAGAACTCATCTGAGGTCATGATCGTTTTTGTTCTCTACGTCTTCTCTTTGCTGATCGTTCAGGGCATAGCAGACTTTCTCCTGACGGTGGGGGTGGCAGCTGGCAGGTAAAAAAAACTGAAGATTCATAAGAGACATTGGCGGTTCACAACAGGTCAATTCATGGATTCCATGGTACTATGGCCCCAAAGTCTTTGGCGATAAAACATGAGAAATATCCCAGGAAGCGGAATTCCGGATCAGTGTCTGAACTTCTGAACATACGGATTTTTGATGGAGGAATTCCTGCACCACCTCATTTAAAAACAAAACATTTGATCATTTTTACTGATTACGTTTGTTTAAATAAGCTTTCTACATCCCTACTACAAGTAGGTTAGTTCAACCGGTATGTCTTCCAACAAAATTTTGAGGGAAAACTTCCTTCCAGCCATCTCCCTGCGACCTTCCACTGGTTGCCAGGCAGGCGAAGAGAACGTCTCGGTGAAACTCCAGACGGAGCTCATGGACTACTTTGGATCTGTAGGAGTCGAGTCCGAGATGACGACGTGGAAGAAAAATATGGTGGGCAAACTTAAAGCCCTCCCCTGAAACGGCGACAAAAAATGCAAGTTTAAACTTAAACGTCCCCCTAAAAAATGGGGATGGCAGGTTGGAAGATGATCTAATTGCTTCCTACCTTTTTGGGAGTTTTTGCTTAGTTTCAGGAAAGAACTGTTAGTTTCAGGGAGTGTACTCTTAGATTCCAGAATCATGGTTCAGTGGAACATGGCTGTATATGAAAAGTATATACCATTTTTGTACTTCCATGATTATGGGAGGAAGGGTAGTGGCGGACCGTCATCTGCATGTGTAACAAACCCGAAAAAAATCCAAGAGAGAGGTACCTTCCCTGAAACTAACATAGCCACTGGAAATTGGGTTTCCCAAAAGGAAACTAGTATTCCAAGTATTCCAACCATCCATTTTTAGGGTCTATGTTAGTTTTAGGGAAGGTAACTCCCCAATGTACGTTCCTTTTTTGCATAATGTTTTGAGGTCATTTAGTGTGGAAACAACTATTTTTTGGAAATTTCCATCGAGGGTTTTTTTTAATGGTTTGCTAAAATATTTGTTCTTTTGGTGGGTGAAATCAAACGTTACCTTTGATATCCACCTAAGTTTTTTTTTGATGTTTCAGATGGACACATGGACACGGCAAACCTCTCACCTCGCAAGTCATGATCCCAGGAGAGACGATCATGACTTTGTTTCAGTCCACTACCGCAGGATTGGACTGGAGGGAAGTATCTTGGTCATTGAATCAAGTGATTTTTTTCAGGTTTGTTGATGTTTTTTGCGCTTCTAGATGTATATGATGTATTATTATATATTATTATATCTGCAATTGATCACTCATGACGAATTTGGAATGCATTTCCTCAAGTGTATCAACATGACATGTTCGTTCCTATTTGACAGGCTCACTAATGACATCTAATGACATCGTATGCTCACAGGGCCCGGGTTTGAAACAAAGATGTATTCCAAAAATGCAGGTTGCACTACTTCGCTCAAGCCCGTTGTCTTTGCATGTTTGTTTGGAAAGTTTCAGTGGAAAATTGCAACTCCAAGGCCTTCAAGGTCTTGCGTGAAGGTGGGAGTTCTTGTCGTATATTGGCACAAGGGAATGAAACATCACTAATCACTACCTCCTTAAAGCCTCCAAACCCTCCCCCCTAGAGGGTTAGTGATGTAACAAACATGTTCCCGCAAACCGAAACCGCGGATTTTGCAAGATTTTCACCTGAAGGTCCATGATTTACAGGGAGAAGAAACATGTGAAAGAATAAAGACAGGTTTGCAGCAGGAGAAGTCGAAACATGTGGAAATCTGGGAAGTTTTGGATGACTTGGGAAGGCTATTGTTTAAGAAAGACGATGTGTCAAGTGCATTTAGTCATGTAAATTCCTAGTTGAACAAATTCCGCACACAGTGATTTAGGAAACAAATAGGAGGATGGGAGTGGGTAGGGGGGCATCCCCGAGAAAAAAAAGGACCACACAACCCTTGATATGGTTGCAGGGGGCTGGTTCTTGGCGGTGGTCTTCCTTGCTGCGACCTCAGACTAATTTGACAAGGGTTATCGCGGTAGATGATGCAGTAGGATGTGAGACAGCCACAGGATAGGTTCATATTTCATACAATGCAGTGCATGATAGCCCAAAACTACCCAAAGTGGTCAATAAGGACGTGCCTTCAATAAGGACTTTCCTTTTCTAAGACCCCATCATGTTTCTTTGTTATCTAGATCAGATCAAAAAGCACACCCATCCTCCAACCTACGGACTCCAGACTTCACAAATCAGAGGTGCACATGACTGGTCATACCAGAGTGAATGGTTTTTGTTTGCAACGATGTTTTTGAGCGGTTTTTTGGTTGAGAAAAGGACTACCTTCTCCAGCGAGAAATCTCAAGAGAAATAATTTAAGCAAGTCCAGGGGTGCAGAATTTCCGGAGTTCAGAGAATTTCGGAAAAAACGCCCCGGAATCTATCAGTTTGCCGTTGGAAAATTTTCATGCCCTTATTTTCAAGGTGTTTGGGCTATTAGTTTCAGGGCGTTTTTTTCTTTTTTCCGCCTGTTGATGCTAACGATGATGGTTTTGGACCCAGGTCTACATCAGCATTTTTACCATTTCGGTGTGGAACATTGTGACGTCCACTTTCGTGGAGAAGGCGTGTTGGACAACACGGGTTTTTTGGGGGGTTTGTGGAGGGTGCACGGTTCGTGGCTGGTGATGTCTGGAAAAAGGGAATGGATGATGATGATGATGATGATGATGATGATGATGATGATGATATTTAATGCCGGGACTATTGAATACGGGTCCTTTTGTTTCTTGCCATTCGAGATTTACGTAGAAGTTCAGAAGATAGCTCTTTTCGCCAGATTCATGCAGTGTCCCAGTGTTTGGTGCTTTTGATTGCTATATAAGTATGTGTTTTTTTTTCACTCGACCATCTCACCTATCCATCATACCTATCTAGGCTGTGATATTGGGGGAGCTAAGGGGCCAGGGGTGATCTATTTCCCTACTAATTGGGGGGCTAAAGAGCCCCAGAATCTTCCAAATCACAGGGTAGCTATCCCCATATGTTTCGCCCATGTTTTGGACATGAAAAAAACCATGGACCGTTTCGTTTCGGATGATGGGAGCCCGCCCATTGGATGACTGACCTGCTGCAGGCCATGAAACTGGCGAAGCCCGATTTGGATTCAATGCTCTTGGAGTCGGGGATCTCCCAGCCCAAAAAAACGGCAACGGCAACGGATGGATGGCGGGTTTGCATTGAGGATGGGGCAAGAAACACTCACATGACTCTTTAAACGTTTCATACGTTTTTTTTGCCGTATAAATACATCATGTCTATAGATTTTGATAGGCGTTTAGAATATTTCAAAAACATACGTATAATTACGACTAATTATGTACTATGAATGCATATATATATATATATCTGTAGTTTTATGTATTGTTTGCCCATGTGCACATTGTGATCTTGATCGGAAATACTGAACAACTGCCAGATGACCTGTCCCCTTTTAAGTGCCATAGTCATGCAATGAGTTCAAGCCCTGCCCCGTCCTTTTAAAGATGACTTACCCTCCCTGAAACGAACAGTTGGCCCATAACCCCCCTCCAACTCATTCCACCGGGCCCAGGCAGAGCATGAGAGATCTACAAGACTCGGAAGAACTGGAAAAAACTCTTCAAACCCTATGCCTTCAAGAATAAGGTGCTCATGGTGAAAAAAATGGCTGCCTTTTTTTTTAAGTAAATCTTTTGAAACTTGAGTTGATGTAAGGTAAAACATCTAAAAAACATCAGAATGGTATTTAATGGTTGTGGTTGAAGTCTTTCTTTACAGGGAACAAGTCCATAAACCACCTGCTTCATGTCAAGAACCATTGGGGTTTCCACCCAGTGCCTTGATGCGGAACTTTTTCTCTCCCCCCGAAGAAGTACTGCCATGGTCACCCCAGGACCTAGAAAAAAAACAACTTGGCGAAATGTTTGGATTTTTCTTCTTGTTTATACTGACAGATGCTGTATCATGATAAGTTAAGTTTCCGCACTCCCCTGGAAGCACAGTTTTTTGTGAAACGGTCCTGCAGGATGGTGAGGATGAGATCTCCTTGGATGACTTGCAGGACAGGTCTGCATGCAGATCCATCATGTACGAAACGGGAATGTGCAAGGCACCCATACAAAAAAAAGTTCATCCATGAACGAAGGGAACAAGATTTGATCCGGTTTGGTGATGGACAGGGACACGAGATTCGGCGATGGCTGGGCATGTTTTTTGAACGAAGGAAGCAGCTGATGAGGCAGAATTCCTGTTGTATCTTTCTGTACGAGGCGGAGAATGGTGTGTCACGGTAATATGATGCAAAGAATATTGGGCGGTGATCACACTTGGGTCTTTGTTTATTTTGTGAATTTAGCAGATGATGAGAAACTAGCTGCAAAAGTCTTATGTAATAGAATCGCTCGGAGCCTCATCTCCTATGAGGCTGTCGAAGGCTATTATGTTAGCTGGCCGTTTGTGGTCAGGCATTGACGTGAAGAATGTGAAGCTCTTCTTCTACATGCTTGGCTCCATGCGGGAGGTCCTTGAGTCCGGGGCTAATCGCCATGTTGATATCATGCGATTGGTTGGTATGGTACTGGTACCACTGGTACTTGATGAACCGCTGTTCTTTGAATCAAGGTAATGGTTGTTTCCACTTGACATGGCGTAAACTTCTTGCATAATTATATGAATGATGACCAGACAGATGTGAATTGCAGGAGGATCATCCCGACTGTTGGATTTCGTCCATCAACAGTCTCAACAAGAATCATTTGATCCGGGAAAAGCATGGCTATGGACTACTGATTAAACTGTAGTTTCCCCACTCTTCCCTAAAACACAACCTATATATATATATATACATATATATATGTGTTGCACATCTTACATCAATATTTTTTCATGGACTATTTGGGCATCATTTCTGTGTTTTACAAAAACCTACAGAGGTGAATCGAAAAGGACAAGGCAACGTGCATGCTGAAGCCTTGGCAGGATAACAATATCGACCTCAAATCCTTAGTCAAAGCCTGTGTCGGGGGCCTTTTGGAAGGCTTCAGATTGTCGTTGGTGGAAACCAAGGGATAAGGGGTTGAAGAGTTGTGTTTTTGTTTCCACCACATGGGGTTCACACATTGGGGAACCGGAAATATCTCACATGGAAATTGTCAAAGAATTGCTGTTTTTTTTTTGAGTATCATATGCGAGCGTGTTGTCAACGTGCAGAGTTGTTGATTTTTTAGGTTCTTTTGAGCCGTTCTTTGTTTTTTTGGTAAAAGTTGAGCTGCTACAAATTCTGGTCAACACATTTTGTGCTACCATTTGGTACCGAAACTCTGCTCACAGTCCAGCTCCTGAAATTATTGATCAGGATGATTTTAGAGGGAAGTGATGAACTTAGTCTGGGATGACGGCTATGTTCCCTATTATTTCCCAAGGATTGCTGGAATGACCAGTCTTGTATGATTGCCATTTGCCAGTGGTAGCATGGTTCTTATCAAATCAATACAAACTTTTGAATATCTTTATATATATACATCTTCTGTGAAGCCCGTTTAGAACCCTTCAAAGTACAAGGTACTTGAAATCTTCCATAGGTCAATCATGTTGAGTTGCACCTTGCTATCACTTGTGTTTTTCGAGATGTTGAGAGCATCCCCCCCGTCACGTGGGTTTTTTCCACAAAAATGGAACTGCAAAACCACATGTGGTAAACTGCACAGATCTTAGAGTTGCACACGGATACTATCCACCTTGAACAGTTTTGAGTCGTTTGAATGCCCGAGATGGCGGAAGAGCAGCTTAACTCCCTATATTTAGAATACGCCCTGGAGTTGCAACGGTTGCAACTCGGGGAGAGTTTTGCAGTACCACTTTCAATACGAAAAACCCAGGGTTTTTTGAAATAATTAAATCATCGGGTTTCGGATATGTGTTTGTCAAAGCGAAAAAGATCTCAAGACATCAAGAACAGGTTTGAAAAAAAACTTCCCGCTGGTGTTATCAGCACATATTTATGGACCAGCTAAGCCAAAGATCCCAAATTTCGGGAAATCACCGGGCTGTTTTTTCAGGGAAATCTACTGGGCAGATTGGTGAAATATCATAATTTGGCCAGATACCGTCAGATACCCCCAAACACCAATTTTTTATGGTTGTTTCAATCAGTTGGATGATTTTCACCACATTTTTACCTTAACACAACTTTTTGATTTCACCATTTCCATCCCTTTAAAACAAACATGGGGGGTCTCCTTTCAGTTTTGAAGACGCCAAGGTCAGAATGAAGGGCTTTGCAACGTCCATCGACTTGCAATCGGTGTCCTTTGAAGCCAAACTCATGTGCCACAGACGCAGATTTGTTGTTTTTTTTGTCTTACTCAGCCAGATGCCAGGCAATACAGTATAACTTTTTTTGATTTTGTTGTGGGGCATTCCTACATCTAGTAGAAATACTCCTTTTTTATATGATTATTTTGTATATTTTTTCATGTTCTACACACTGGTATTGCTCCCCAATGTGGAAATCCTTGGATTTCGGGTCAGTTTATTGGCAGGCATACGCAGGTGAAAGAGCTTTTAGAGGCTGGTGGCTCTGGTGGCTGGTGCCGGGGCCGGGAGGATGGTGAAGTTAGGAGGCTTCAATGGGAGGAGATGTAGGTTTCTAGATTTGAAACTGGAACATTCCAAAATAGGAGTATGACAGAAGTGGGTATCTTGAGGATATCTGAAAAATGATTTTTAGTTTGGGTAGCTATTGTATTTCTTTTCCAGGCAACACACACATGTGTTTTCAAGAGGGAACGGGAAAGACATGGTTCTCCCAAGAGGTACTTTGTGAAGATGATTGTCCTTTTCTCAAGGTCGAAGATATTAGTTTTTCCTTTGGACCCCCAAAAAATGCTTGAAAAATTTAGGTTTTAAGTTTTAAGCCTTACAAATATGGATTATAACCTAAAGATGAAGGAAGGTTGTGGGTTCCCATGGTTGAATTCGTTACCTCGACTTGAGACTTGAGGGTCCCACCAAAGTCAAGGGTCGTTTCCGGGTCGTTGCTTCCAACCCTTCAAGGGATCTTGATGTTGAACCAGAATGTTCCTATGAGACAGTGTGTTTTTTTGGTGGGACCCCAAAAAATCACTACATTCAGTACCAAAATGTATATATATATATATGAATGTAAATAACATATATATATATATGCGTATTAATCAGTGGAATCAAATTTACCTTAGCCTCATCCCTTCCTTTTGTATCCCTATAGTGGACCATGGTGGAAAGCCTTCTTCCATACAAGGCAATTGGCAATCGCATCCAACATTTAGAGGTGCCGGCTGTCACCGTTCGGAGTGCTACTGTAGGGGTGCCGCTGGAATTTCGGAGACTAAATGGATCTAGGAACTGCGGGTGTCTAAGTTACTTATAAACGTACTCTAAAGGGAGTATAGTGATGTATAGTGGGCATGACCATGTGATTACGAAACCATTTGTACTCTGGTAGACTAACATAGCTGGCTGGCGAAGAACAAAGAAGCGGTATAGCTCACCCAAAGTCAGGCAAGGCATGTTTTGGTGCAGATGAAGATGATGGTATATGTATACCATCTATTTCCATGAGGTACTTTTCATCTCAAAAGTCCCATTTTTCATATAAACTCTCCAATTGATAAATTGCAGTCACTTCTATGTCCAAAAGCTACACGTTTTACATTGACTTACTGTATCCAAAGCTACACCCTTTCATTGACCTAAACTTGTATCCAGGTACCCATGGTCTCCCGCGTTGAGAGCATGAATGGCGTGACTGGTCGTTCTCAGGTGACCCTCAGATTCAGAAAAATTGTCCAGCTTTATTTTGAGGCCAAAAACTTGGATTTATAACCATTGCCATGTATATATTTATATAAGAATGCAGTGTATGTACAATATTTATTTATTTATTTATATACATATTTACATTTGTAAATATATGTTTGTCTATTACTGTTTATTGATATATGATAGTTTTTCTTTTTTCTGTGTGTTTTTGTTTAACAGCAACCACATGCAGACTACATGTGAGTGTCAGGTTTTTTTTGTCAATCATCCACGTTGCTTGTGACTTCGCCAGGCTGTGGTGAAACCCAGCATCTCGACCTGCAAAATCAGCCGTCGCAGACTCCCACAATCTCAGGGTTATCCAAGCAAATGAGGGGGGTGAAATCAACCAATCAGCTTCAAGACATGAAGATAAATGAAAGTATGCCTTTGAGATTTAACAACCTTTTAAACACCAAGTGAAGGACTGCGGTGAATTCTATTGGTTTGGGTTGCGGATTTGGGTTACAGAAGAGGCAGGTCGAACAATGCTGTTGCAGACGTTTCAAGTTGCACCCTTTTGTTAGGGCTAGTGTAGCGTGCCAGTGCTTCTGTGTGTATTTACCTGGTCAAAGATTGGTTTGGGTGGAAAACATGTGTAAGATTTTATTTCTGACTCATGTTCCTTAACTCTGGAATTCAGTATCTTTATATCATCACCAGATTCTGCAAATATATATTATATATACATGTCACAGCATTACGATTTATTATCTAAGCGGAGGCGTCCCATTAAAGTCAGCAAATTCTGACTTTTGGGGGGTACAATTTCTCATTCAACAGGCCAGGGTTTATTGGTTACATCAAGGGTTGGAGCGGGTATAAAATGATACTTGCCATGCAGGAAGAAATCTGGAATGTGCACTAAAAACATACTAAACACTGTCAAACATAGGTGATCTACAGTTTCTCAGTCAAAGCAGTCCGTGTTTTCCGCAGGATCAATGTTTCATTGTTGTCATAGGTATATCTCAGACACAAAATTGGTGTACGATTTCGTATTGGTCAGGATCAGTAATCCTGATTGCATTGCTAGTTTAGCAGGTTAACATCTATTTAACAATCTTAACATATTCTTGAAACATCCCATGTTGTGTTTCTCCATGGTATCATGTCATCATCCATTCAACAATTGTGTATCCCGGGAGTGTGTCCAGTGGAAGGATTTTGACAGTGAGTTCACGCTTGGGTGGTCAGAGAGCATCATGCAATGGGGATACGCACTGAATGTATATGTTAAGGTTTGACCAAATTACACCTCCGAAAACGAATATGAAGACCTGAAGGTAATTTTCCTTTCAAAGGGAGTGATTTTCAGGTTCCCGTGTTTGTTTTTCGGATGAATAACATAATCATAGACTAGCTAAGGAATGCTAAGGATACACCTTGTTGATGTTGAATTGACCTGGTATACTTCATGTTGATGTGTAGGTAGAGCCAACACTGTTTACTGCAACCATAGGTGGCTAATTCCCATGAGTCCTCCGAGGCCACTCGTTGTTTCAGTCGAGGCCACTTCAACTCAGGGGTGGGAACGTGGGTTTGGAAGATGTTGGAAAATCATTATGCATTTAAAGCCTATTTATGGACATCTATATCTATGTATCATGTATGAATACATAGCTAACCGTAGAGTATTTTTTGGCCGATTTTACACTAGTTGGGAAGATTTTGTTTATTTAATGAGAGTTGATGTGAATGGATAGATGCTTTTTTGGGGGGAACGCAGTCGGATGCTGTCAAAATGAACATGGGAACATATTTCCCCTCTTCCTTTGGCATGTTCAACTTGAGCAAAAAAATGCAACCTCCGTTGGACAAGTCGTGTCCCTGTCCTCTGCTGAGGGATTGGGCCATGGAACATGCCAGCCTTTGACGGTTGAAAAAGAGCGGATCTCTTCGAACGCTTCGGAGCTGATTTTTGAGATTGGCGGCTTTCAGGCCTTTTGTCTACGTTGAATCAGATCTGTTAGAGGAAAGTGAAAGAAGGATGTATCAATTGGTGTAGTTTTTGATCACGGCATCCAGGGACTAATTACAGTAGTCGAAAAGTTGAGCTACAAGGTGTATCAAAATACATTTCGTTCACCATCTCAGGCTGTGTTTTGGTGAAGCATTCTACTTCAGTCTGTGTATTCGTTTCATCAGACATACATCCATATCTATTGATATAATCCACATGTGCTCGTGTATACCGGTGTATCCCTGTCCCACTTGGTTATATCCATATTCCACAAATGGTCAAACTGTTCTTCACGATTCCGTAGAAGGGCCCACCAACAAAAGCAAACACGCCTTTATTGCTTTTTCGAACTTTTATGTCAGGCAAATTGAAATCCTGGAAAACGACTAAAATTCATCCAAACTAACTCATGTAAATCTATATCCTGCATTGTCCAGCAGTCTTCCATCACATTTGCCTGCCAAAAATCAGCATCGCTTGATTTCAGGGGGTAACTCCACCCCAAATGGGGTTTCAGCCTGCCCTCATCAAAAGTGCCGTGCCTTTTACCGCGCGTGCGGTGATACCAAGCGGAGCTTGGAGCTTGGTATGGTGCTAACAGGGTGCCTTTCAGAATTCCTAAGATTTTTGTTGAATGAAAAGATCCCGAGATAGAAGTAGCTGTTGCTTTTGCAAACTCTCGGCGGACAATTATCGCACCTATTCGAGAGTATTTCCAATTTTAGTTGCCGGAAATCCTGAACAAAATAGGGGCAGGAAAAATCATGGAACTCCTCCCGAAGATGTAGGCCATGGATGGCCATGGCAGGAAGTGGACCCGAGACTGGCTGCTTAAAAATTCCAATTGAGTTGCTCTCAAGAATCATCAAAAAAGTCAGAGATGATGTGTACATGTTGTATGCATATGTAGTAAGTATCAAGGAGCAGGCTTCATTATGTACCAGCATTGTATCAGCAACATTCAGCAAATATTGAAGGAGTAGAGCTAAGAAACTAAGGATCCAATAGGCAGGGTTTTTTGGAGCCGCTGTATGCTGAGAGATGATGCTATGATAGAAGAAATAATTGAGGTTTGAAATTCCTTAAATTACCTCGCTTTTTGATCCTGAAAACTAGGCCGGGCCCCAAAAGGAAACTCTTCCGACCCCTTCAGGTGTTAGATTCCGGGAGAGTAGATTGTGTAAGGACAAAAAAGACTATCTCCAAAACGCAACACCTACTGTTGGCTCCCAAACAATCAGAAGGCACCCTGAAGGCAATAGGTCTCACCAAATCTTTTTTCTTTGTCAAACCAAGCAGAAGTACTTGGGTTTCCAAATTTTTGTGAGGTATCTGAACGTGTATGATTCAGGCAACGTTGTATGGATACCTAAAGGTATCTCATGGGGATCTCAACTTTTCTTGCAATAAAACTCCGACTCAGAAGTCACAACAATGCAGAAATGCATTTTTGACCATGAGTTTGCATCCATTTCAAAGATGTCAAAAGGCCCCTTGGCCTTAATAATCAACTATAAACTATAAAAGTACTACTGTTGATGGAAGACATCCTGCACCAGTTGATAGGTAGTTTATCCCATTATTTACAGCGTTTTATACATCCCAAATGGTGCAGGATTTCCTCCATCAACAGCAGTAATATCGTTAGGATTTTGATTTTGGGTGTTTGCAGGCCTCAGCAACAGCTGACCACCTTTATCAAAACCTTTGCCATGGATCATCCTGGGCAAAAAGATTCATTTGCGCTTTCTCTTTAAAAGGAAACAGTCAACAAAAATTGTGTGAGATTTTGGTACTCGAAGTTCTTCTTGGTTTGCCATCAGCTCGATCTGCTCTTGAAGAACCCGAGATAGGTTCGAAGTTGTTCGTAGAGCTGAACAATATGTTGGTCATTAAGTATGGTGTTTAATGGCATTGGTTTTGCTTTGTATGATGGTTTATGTATCGATATTTTTTTAAGCAGGGAAAGAAGCAAGCAAGACTGGAAAGAGAAGTTATGATATTTAGTGACGCCTTACTACTAAGGGACGGTGCTGTGGATATTTTTCCATTTGTTTCTTTGTTCAACTCATGGTTATTTTATGTCAATTGGTGGTTTGGATTGCTAGGATCCCCTTATGAAAGAGATTGTTACTTAGGGGCATCCCTAGAATCACAAACCACCAACCCAAGGCCCTTAAAAGTATACAACTCTTGGGAAGATTTTCAGACATCTTCCGGTCGAGGCGAGAAAAACACACACACACATATATATATATATAAGAAAAAATGAAAACAGCACACATGGTGCCTTCGGGGAACCTTTTTGTTCGGCCTTCAAGAGATTCGCTTGTCGAAGAAGAGCGTCATGAATCGACGAAAAAGGCGGGGGAAAGCTTACCCTCCCAAAGTTTAACATGGTTCACCTGAAAATGGCACCAGAAGGAATAGGAGATTCCAAACTTGGAAACCATCACTCTTAGGCTTCATGTGAAACTTGGGGAGTGTACATGCAGTTGATTTGGAGGACAGATTCGCGTTTCTTTTCCCATCGTCCATTGAACGACTCGTTCGGGAAAATAGGGGTCCACACCGTGAATTTTGGCTGTTTGGGGGGTAGCAGAATTTTCCCCAAATGGGTGTTTCCAAAAATAGGGGTACCCCCAAAACACCCCAAATTGATCATTTTTAGTAGGAAAACCCATGGTTGTTGGGTACCACCATTTTAGGAAACACCCATATTGGGATTTAGTTTTGGAATTTGCATCAAATAATCCATGTCCATAGATGGGTCATGGAGTCATGCATTACAGTTTGACATGCAGGGCCCCGCTCAAAACTAGGCGGTACCATTTATTTGACAACAGATATATAAAGTAAATTGAATGGATCCTTTTGAGTATTCCAAGTATCAATCTTAGGACAAATCATGTTGAACCACAGCCACATAGGAAGCATCACTTGAGTTTCCAACTTTGAGAAGCGCAATGCGGGATGTTGGTTCGAGTTTCCTTACAAAAACATCCAAGTAATACATGTTTGCCACATATATAATTTACACATGTTTACGCCGTCATATCATTGTTTGCATATGTTCCCAAAATGTTGATGTGAACTTAGTAAAATGAAGGAGTGTAGCATGCGAGGCATGGTGACATATGAATTATATAAAGTCATACCTTTGAACTTTAAACCTGATATCTTGGCCAATTATAACGACCTCCGCCGAGGTCATGTTTAGGAATTATTGTAATTTGCACAGATAATATTTACAATATTTACATATCTCAGTATTACTTGATAGATAATATGTACACATTTTTTATTTATATATATATATATATCATTACCTGACAAGCAAGTGGACGGGTATCAGTCACCTGTATCCCGGATCTTTTTGCCAAGGTCGAACACCTCGCAGAGAGGTGAAGGGGGCGTTTCTTGACCGATTGATATCGCTGGTCAATCAGGTTTGAAGCCAATAGAATTGCAAATTTCCTATTGAATAAAATATATCCTTATTATATGTCCTTAGATCAAGATTTGGAATCACCAATTAGAGTCAGTTGTACGGATTTGTTATCCCTTAGAGGATTGAAGCGGATGGAGCGGATGAAGGGTTTAAACTTGACATGTCAATTGGGTGATGTTCAGAATGTTCATGCTTTTCAATTTGCAAGCTTTTGGGTAATGCTGTGTAACAACCAAGTAATTAAACACTGTGTTAGAATACCCAAATGTTTGCGTCAGATTGAAGATTTTCAATTGGCAAGCGGCGGTGGTGAGGGTATGATTTGTAGTTTCGTCAATCTATCAGCACTAGCATCAATCATCACAGTGTAGAATATTATTGTTCCTGTCCAAAAAATGTAGCTTGACACTTCAACAACATCGGTCCAGTTTTATATAATTGATATGTAAAAAGTTCAATGTGTGTATCTATATGGAATATAGACACCAAAGTTTGCTTTAAATGAATGTTGCCCCAATTACATACCTTTAGACCCCAAAACCATGAAAAATGACGGTTTTTAGCCCCAAAAATATGGGTTATAGCCCCTAGAAATTGAGGTTCTGGGTTCCCAGGGTAGATCAAAAAAGATGGAAAAGGAAACCAACCGCATCATCTTGGAAATTTGCGCCTGGGATGTCCAACTTTCAAAGCAGCAGCAGCCATGGTGGAGACGTTGACGTTGCTTCTTCAAGCGCGTCTTTTTCAGGTGCGGTGAATGGTGTGAAAGAGGACGGTTCTTGGCGGTGGTTTCAGAAGAAAGGATTCTTGTAGGCAGTTGGTTCTCTACCAATCTCAACCACCAAGACACTGTGGTTGAAGTTGATGTTGGGTTAAGGATTGTCAAAAACATTCAGCAACACGGTTTTTTGTTGACAGCCTTATTTCAGGGAAAAAAGAAGCTCATTTGGGAAATGCAATGCCACGAATCAAAAGTGCTCTTTTAGTAGAAACCTGCTGATTTTCCACGCATTGGTAAGCCATCTTGAGGAAACATCGGAAGAGTGAACCTTAGATTGATAAGACTTGTTTCACATTATTATATACATCACTTCAAGGAGTTGAAGTGGACGCTCTCCTCTAATGATAATTTTCTTTGTCCAAAAGTGTTTCCCAGTTATCAACAAAAACGGCGGTGCAGCTCATCCATACATTCAATCCATCTACCTTATAAAGGTTGGTGGTGGAAAGTATGCTAGCCCTTGCAATCCAGTCATATTCTCAGATGATGATCAGGGTTTCCAATGACATCCGAAACACATAACATTTTGGTTCCATGCTCCAATTCTTAGAAGGCGATTGGATCCATAGGGGTAATTAGTACCTTTAAACTACAAACGACTATAGTATTGGTTTGTCGTTTGTTGTTTGTTGTTTTTTGTTTGTACTGCAAGTTTGCCAAGCCACCCACCCATTTTTCCTTTTTTTTAGGACCCGATCCGCCCATTCTTGCCAAGCTACTGTAACAACTTCACAATGAATTGGATGCTAAAACATTGCTGCTACCTTTTTTTGGGGGTAGCACCTTATGCACCCTCGATTTGAAGAAAGGTTTTGTAGTCCCCCGTTTTGACGCCAAAAGCGCCGTTGGAAAATCTGTGGAAAGGTTTGACTTTATTGGAGCGCTTGTAGCTGGGTCCGGCTTTGTTGAAGATGGGAGGATCCAAGGAAAACCAGATGTCATGTATTTCACGGTGAATACTGTCAACAAAAACTCGGTTGTGCTATTTTTTTGGTAGTTTGTAAAAAGGTACACTGCTCCAAAAAAATGATCAACTATCAACTAGGTCGAGATATTTTTTATTCTTGACCCTACCTTGGGGAGATGATCCAATTTGACTTCTATGTTTCAGATGGGTGGAAACCAAGCTTGGCTAGAGTGAAATAGGACAAACGTTCTCAAGCATTCTCAAGCTAAGCCAAGTGCTCTTATTTTGCTCAGATTCAGTTGTTTGGTTAACAGCTCATCTCTTTTTGACACATTTTTTTAGGGTTTGATGTTTGATTGATATATCAGATCATCTATTTTTTCAAGTATATATATATATGTATATGTATATATGTGTGTGTGCCCTTTTGGCACCTAAGATCAAAAAGAAGAAACCTTTTGTGTGGTGCCTTTTTCAATTGCCCGAAAAAATGTTTGTTCACTAGAAACACGTGGCCGTATGTTTATATCCTTTATATCCATATCTCAAAGGAAAAAAGTTGGGTACTGTTGGGAGAGTACCCAAGATGTATACCAACACATATCACCTATACCCGGGTTATCTAATGGTTGTAAAAAGGGCAATACTTTGGGGTAATATTTGTTCGGAAGAACTGGTCCGGGTGCCCTCCCAACATTAACCCGAATTCTCCCTTTGAATATCGGGATCTGAAGATTTTCCAGCAAAAAATGTTACAACTGGAGATGTAAGGCGTGGATCAGACCCTGGTAGCATAGCTGGAAGCATTGCACCTGATCGCAAAGAGAACCTTGGAATTCTGAATGCGTTCATGGGTAGCTTCACCAACACTTTCGTTGGAAGTTTCGAAGGTTTTTTTCTCAGAGTTTCAGAACACTAGGGCTTTGAAAAAAAAAGGTTTTAGGATATTTTAGGAATAACGTATTGCCCGGTTTGTTTCTTTTGTTAAGGCCATAAAAAAATCTGAACATTTTTTGGGGGAGAAAGGTAGCATCATCCGAGTCTGAAAAAAACATAGTGTGATGATGCTGAAGGAAGACAGCAACTGGATGATGATCATGATGTACTCAACTGGTTGCCATTTTCGCAACGTTTTTGGATCGAAGTAGCCCAGTCACTGTTTTTTGCAATATGTTCGAACCATTGGGTTCGAACGGTGGTTTTTAGGGATCTAACTTGTCAGCGCATATGGTTTTTTTATGTTCTGCGGGAGTTTCTTGGCCGGGATGCGCAACGGTGGAAAGAAATTCTGAGCCGCCTTGTTTGCGATCACCAGGAAAGAGTCCAGTGCCAGTGCAGGAGGCACTTCCCGACGCACAGATGCAACGGCTGCTTGGTTGGCTCATGATTTTCCAAATCTACGAACCATCGGTGTGTGAGTCATGTCCTCACATGTCATTCTCGTGAAAACCCTCATTGGGAGCGTACCAATACTTATTACAAGGCGATGATGACCTAGGATTAAACAAAACCATTCTGTTTTTTCTGAAATACTTGAATGCTTCATGAAAAGGACAGTGATTTACTCACCCCAAATTTTCTCATAGAACAATGGAAAATGCAAACACAACATGCACGTTCGGCATCTTGTTTTTTTCTCCGGCCGGAAAAAAAACTTGTCAGGCTTCTTCTTAGTTTTCAACGTACTTATCACCTTCCAAAAAACAACACCTGCATCACCTGCCATGAATGATACCTCTTAGGCACATCAGAAGCCGGAAGCCACCGTGAGCAACCTAAGCGGAAGCCTGGTGAAATTGATTTTGGTTGAGCCGAGACATCAAATATTTGATATGTCACTAGGATCATGGTGTGACATGATGGAAATGTTGGGCGTTTTATCATTTTACCCTTTGGATCTTTTCAACTAAGGAAGATTCTAAGAGGTTCTTTTTGCCCCGCATTTGCCTATGAATTCCCAATGTTTAAAAACTAAGTACTCGTGGAACGGTGGAACGAATCAAACTTTTGAAGAAAAAAACATCGTCAAAATTGATGGCTCCCCAAAGAGATGATGAATTGTTGGTATGTTTTTTTGTGTGTATGGTTCAAAATCTGAGGCGCACAAAATTGAACCAGCATGACCTTTTTTTCAGGATAATATTGGGAGGGTTACTACTTACATAGAATATAGATACTATATAGATCTTAAAGAATACATCCCTTAGGATGTTGAGATGAGATGTCTTGACTTTGAACACTTACTGGTGTAACTGTATCGAAGAGTGAACAAAAATCAACTCAGGAGTTGGTCTTTACCCTGCATGAGGAAACCGGGCCCACCCAAAAAAAACAACGCGCCAAGAGTTTCCATAGACACTAGACTATCGAATTTATGTACAAATGTCATGAATCATCAAATCCCAGCTCCTTTGCGATGTCAAGATCTTCATCGTTTTTGTTTTTCCCTCGATTTATTTTCCACAGGCGAAAAACGACTAGACCCCTCTTTCCCCAGTGGTTACCCACAGGAACTGATTCGTCTTTGTGTTCAAGCTCCACTTTTTCGGAACAAAGGCACCGTCGGTGATTTCATCTTGGTGCTAGATGGTGCAACCTTCGTGGAATGTTTGCGTTCCTTCATATAATGATGATTTCATGAACTTTGCGGAATCCCAAGTTTGATTTGATTTCTTTAAAGAAGGGAACAAAAAACAAATGTGTCAAAAAACAACCTGGAAACTTCACACGTATAAAACTATAGTTGTTTTTCTCCAAACTTGGGAATTTGACTTGGTAATTTCAATCTTCATTTGGTAATTTTCCCCCAAAAAAAGAAGAAAAAAACACATTGAGCAAGATTTCACCAGACGATCCCCCCCAACCTCCCACCACCTGTCTTCAAACCTCGCTCCATTTTGGCCTTCGCCTTCGCCGAAGTCAGGCCATCACTGCAAAACCGCTGATCCTTGGTTTTTTAAAGGTCCAAACTATATAGGTCAGTGTCGATGGTTAAGGGTAGGTGAGTAAAGAAATCACCCTTGAAATAAGATGTCCCCCAAAAAATATCCCTTAAGTTGTGATGTTAAGTGATATGTTTGGTTTTTGAATCATGTATTAAGAATATATAGTATATGTTTTGGATTCACCTCCCCAGGATTTCTAGGATTCCGCCAAGATGACTAATTACATCTTTAGGCTCGGGTAGATCCAAGCTGTAGGTATGATGTATTCTAACAAAGTTACAAGACACCTGACACCTGGAACATTCCAACACCCAGCAATCAGCGGTTCGGCAGATAGGAAGGGAATCCGCCGGAAGTACAACTTGGTGGTAAGAGTTCAGAGGTGCGAGTGTTCCATAGTGTTCCCTCAGAAAGATGTAGGTGACTGTGCCACCCACAAATTTTGAAGCACTATGTAGCCTGTGATTTTGTGGGATAGATGGATCACCAGATGAGAATCACTGAAATCAAAATACTGGTAGGTCCTTTCTTCTATAACAGCATCTCCTGAAATATGGTGCTGCAAGGATCACCAGGAGACCGGAGAAACTTTCCTAATCTTTCCTAAATAATCAAAGATTGAATATTGTTTGATGTGAAGCTTGGGGTATTGTAGAGAAAGGTGATGATGAACGGTGGCAGATGACGTGGGGAAATTGTGGATACATAAGCGTATGTTTGCATGGGCATGTTTGTGCACCACGGATGCAAAAGGTATAGTTCTTTGACACATCAACAATAAGAAGCACACACAGAGACGATATGTATATATGATAATAGTATTGATTTATTTATACATATATACGAAATATATAATGATAGTAATATCATCTTGCATTTCTGATATCTGACAGCACCAAACAAATGGACCACCATTCCCAATCTCCCAAGTCTTCTGATTTTGTGTCCTAAAGCTATGAAGTGGCAAATTATCTGGCTCTCACAACAAGCCCTTATGTTAAGTTAAGTTTTTGTTCAAGAAAACCGGATATGTTTCTTGAGGTCAAGATATGAAATTCATCGCCTGTTTCCCGAGGTAAAGATCTGCCAAATCCACCTGACGATCGTAATCTTCAGAGGCATGAAATGTGGTCGACGTTTTTTTTTGGGGGGGGGGCCACTTGAAGGAAGGGAACCTTGTGGTTAGTGTTCTATAATGATGTTTTGGATAATGACTCATTTTGTTGGTTTTTGTTTGATGTTTTAGTCGTATTTTTTTGGTGCGGGGTTATATTGGTGATGGTTTGCAACAAGTTATTAATGTTCCCTTAAAATGGGCGACGGTTTCAAAGAGTTTGTTCATTACAGCATCCAGGTAGTCGCTTCAATCATGTGGCGACAAGAACCTCTACATTGTATCATTCCTAGACTAAACATGACTAAACCTGGTGTTACTCGCAACAATTTGCGAGTTATGGTCGTTTGTTGTAGAAGCCTGAGAACTGATTTACAATGCAACCTCCTCTCTCACCATGGGACTGCAGGTACTTGGAACTCTTTGACCATGCAGCAGGTAGTCGTAGTTGGCAGCATCGAAACAGTGGGTCCAGAGCGCAGCAGGCAAATGGAAGCAGGGTCCAAACTCTGATTGGTTTCCTATGGTAGGGGATGGTCATGAACCCAATTGTAGGGGTTTACTCTCCAGGGAATTAACATATCCCACCTGGGGAAAAGGAAAATCATCTTCAAAATGCCATTTTGGGGGGATATGTAGTTCCCTGGAGGGTACAGTTTTCTCATTGTAGGGATTCCCTATCAAAGACGGGATCACCATTCGCAATATGAAGGAGTGGATCGACCCTGGCACATTTGATTTTTGATTTCAGTTCCAGTCAACCTTTTGATGACCTGACGTGGTCGGAGGCATGTTGTTTGTTGTAAGATGCTGGCCAGACGGTGATGATGGGTTCTGAGATATTGAACGACACTCATCTCACCATTATTGCTTATGCTTTTGCACAATCAATTTTATACTAGCACTTCATCCAACCCAACTCCATTTTCTTTTTTTAAGACTAATTGTAGTCTCGTGTTTTTGGTTCCTGTATCTTTTCCCTTGCAGATGCGGTTCTTATACAACTAACGTGTTTCCACTCAGATCCTGTCAGGGCTCCTATACCTCGGAGTCGTTGTCGAAGCAATCGGAACCGTGCCTTTGGTTTTGTTTGGAACAGTGCCATGTCAGTCATGACAGGCTAGGTAGTGGCTAGCTGGTGGCAACTCACACACTTTTTATGAGGAAAAGGGAAATGATCCCATTTGACGAGCATATTTTTTTAAAGTTGAAAAAAAACACCAACCAGCAGGTAACATAGCAGATCTGAAGTATTCCCTGGGAAGCAAACTGACCGTTTGAGTTTTTTTTGGTACATGGGAAACGCATGCAACCCGCTAAAAGTCAGACCTAGGGTGTCCCAAGAGAGGCCTTGAATATAACTTCCGATGTTTTTTCATTGTCATTCTGGTGGGAAGACTGGAGAGTTTTCGGTTCTGACGAGGAATTATTTTTCCCAAGTTGGCATCAAAAGGTAGGAGCTCGTTTGAAGAATTTCTATCTTTTCGCCCTGAGATGGGAAGATTCATCAAATTTGTCAAGTGGTGTTGATGCAACAGCACCACCACAAGCACTTAAAGATTGAAACTCCTTCTCTTCCACACACTTCCTTGGCCCAATTGTCAGAAGGAAGCCTAAGTGTATGGAAAGTTACCGGTAGCATATATGATGTGTTACATACTGTGTTTAGATAGTAACAGAGTTGTTAATTTTCCAGAAGTGTTGAAGATGTGTTTCTGGGTCAGTAAAGGGACATCATATCCAACCTACTTCCGACTTGTATCCTGAACCTCTACGGATGGGAATGGTTGTCCCGCTTGCTTGGGTTTTTGGTTTCGGAAATTCATCACTTGTTAAAGCAGTGGTCGGTCGCTCGGCCAACTGAAAAACCCTGAGACGGTCGGACCCGAAGTCGGTGAAACGCCAAAATTTATTCTATGAACATGTCGTTTTACCAATGAAAAACCCATACCATGTTTTTTTGTTGATGGCATAATTACTAATTACTATATTTACGTAGCCACATTTGTTTAACCCAGAAGACTTTGGGATGGTAGTTTGTACCCTACTATGGATTGATGGTACATGTTTGTCATCCAATTTGTTTGAGGCCTGCCGGATGCCCTTCTGGAAAATTGAACTGCCGGGGCATGGGACGAGGGTGGCTTGGTGGCATTTGGTTGCGGGAAAACTTCAAGAAGGTGACATTAATGATGGTAGTATGTGAATACTGATGAGAAAAAGGGTAGATTTTATATATGGATTATAGAAACCTAAATATCCCCAAATAGACTATGCCAATAGTACTTAAGCTACCTTTTTGTAGAAATAGTATCTCAACATTCTAAAATGCTTCGATTTTGGGATGTCTCAGTACTATATGAGAATTGATTTTGTTTGGGTCACATCCATGAAGTGGGCTGAAATTTCTTTCATGATCTCAATTCACCAGACGAAGAAGTCGGACGTTTGACCCACCAATAGCCATCAACATCGGTACTGGTAGGGAACAACAAGTTGTTTTGGTGGATTGTGTTGTATAAACATGATTAATACTGCTGATGGAAGACTTCCGGCACCAGTTGATATGGTAAATATTAGTTACAGGCTTTTATACATGCCAGGTGGCCCGGTGGTGCAGGATTTCAGGCATCAACTGTACCAAGTAGATGTTATTAGGAGTAGGGGCCACTGATTTACTGAAGCAATATTGCCTGAAACCGTTTCAATTGAGACGGTTTTTTTAAAAACAACTTTCAGCCCGATCCGTCAAGAGTTTCAACCAAAAAATTCAACAAATTACGTCCCCCCCAAAGCCAACATATATTTTCTGTCTAGTTTTAGGGGAGATATTTTGAAACCTCAGGTTTTTGCAGTACCCCCTGAAAACTAACGTATATTTGCTCAATTCCCTTCTAAGAAATGGTCCCTTTTTTTTGAGGAGAAAAAAATCGGCAGATCGGTGCGTGCAGGCTTTGTGCTCCACCTCCCAGACGTGATGCAACTTGGCAAATGGCCTTGTATTTGAATCACCTGAAAAGTTTTATCCCAACAAAAATGGCCATGAAAAGAGACAAAAATATATTGCTACTGACTTTCATATCTCACAAGTTTGTTTTCAAGCTATCTTTCCTATGGTAAGTAAGGGGATGTAGGGTGTATGAATTCATATATACTTTTGATTTGTTTGGTTTTTTTTCAGATTGATTGGTGCATTTTTGCCGCTCTTAGCAGGGGACTATCCGACCCTGGAGTTAGGATACCCAACCCACATCTCCCACCATGGCCCATCTTAGGATACAACCTCTTCACCGTGTTTCTCGGGCTATGCTGGAGCACGATCTCCGCCATTTCAACAACACTGATCCGGCAGATTGGTTCACCTGAACATGGGTTTCCCGTTTTGGAAGAGCATTTTTAAACTTGGAAACCCAGCATTTTTAGGTTTCATGATGTTGTTTTTTTTGGGGGTGTACAGTGTATATGTTCAATTTGTAAGTTGTTCCTTTTTAGCTTAAGTCAATGGTAGTGTGCTTGGGGTGGTTGCTGCTCTTCTATGTATATTTTCATATATTTTCATATATTTTCAAATTTATACCAACCCTGTCAAAGTTGTTTCCCGGCCACAAGCACGTTTGTCATGCCTGTTACCCCCAAAGCATTCTGGAACGTGACGACGTTCCCTGTCTCCCCCACATGCATCTATGAGTGCACTATACCTTCACCATCCTTCACCAAGTATGTATTTGCTTGTAGGGGGACAACAGGCTATCAAGCTTTACCAAACAAAACTCCATTGAAATTCAGTAGATCGTCAAAAACAGATGCAACTTGTTTTTGCCAGGGTGCTTGGTAAAAGTCTCACGAGGTTTCACCCAGTGGTCAATTTGAAATTGCTGCCAAAGTCACAGCAGCCATGTCATCTTTGAAAGAAAGAAAACGCCTTGCAACCAGGGCCTGCAGCAGGACATAAGTGCCGAGAAGGTTGGATGATAGATGTTAGAGACCATGCATAAGCCGTGGCCTTTCCTATGCAACAACTGCTCAAGAGCTATTGTAATGTGTGTGTGTCGTTCGAAGTGTCAGCAATGGAATGTCCATGCAAGATTCATTCTTGCCACTGTTTGCCCATGAATATGGTTAAAAATGCAGGGTATATCAACCCTTTGCACTAGTGAGCATTCCTCATGATGTTTGACTTTTGTTGGATCTTTGTGATTTTGATTTAATTGGGACACTTTGTTGAATTGTGTGTTTTCCAACCTATGTGGATGTCTCAGAATTCGGCACTGTCCAACCAAAAGTCCCAAAAAACGAAAGTTGTCGAGTTTGGTGTCGGCCAAATTTGGGCTTCAAGCATCATGTATGCTCCGTAGAATTGGGGGAAATGGTAGCAGATCCTTTCGTGGGGGGGGAAACCTTGCCATTTTCGCTGGATGTAGTACCCCATTGGTTTTGTTGCGCAAGTTGGCTTCCACCCATGGAGGTCGGTGTTGGTAAACATCATCTCATTCTCCCAGATGGTAGACAGCCCATGTTGATGCTTCAGAGAATCTTTGAGAATAAGGGCAACTGAACTGGTATGAGTTCTGCCTCAATTTCTGCCGAAGCATCAACAATATGACTGCAACATGTTGTTTGCTTCGAATTTAATGGTTTAGAAGGACTCAATATGACTCAATACATATGTGAAAACATGAACCAGAGGTACCTTGGGATGTGAAAAAAATTGAAGATAAGCCCTCATAAAATAAGATGTCATCCTGGTGGTGACTGGAATCCTGGGATCATTTCTTCGTCTCAGCTTCAGGTGAAAGCCCCCTTCTCAGGCTGGGGGCTCAATGGGAATGCAGAAAAGGAGGAACCTAAACAAAATCGGCAGAACGCCTCAGAAAGTAGAGGACAAAAAATACATTGGGTTTTTTCTAGAAAGCCATTTTCAGGTACAGTACGACATTCTTTTGTTGCACCGTATTGAAACTTATCAACACAAGTCAATCAGTTGTATCTAAAAAATTCGACTCAACTAGGAAACAACTTAGATGTCGTGCATTCCTGCATGATCCTGGTTACAGTTACAGCTGCACCATGAAGTCACACACACACACAAGATCCCTTCGTTCAGATCGAGTTTTTGAGGACTGGGTTTACACCTGTGTTAAGATTGCGTGTATGTACTGTACACGTTGCTTCATATTCAACTGTCATCAAATGGTGGCATGCATGCATCATACATCAATAATATACATAAAACGGATGAAAATTGCAATTGCATGACTATACATGATTAACAATCGCGCTATGCAGTTTTTTTTTTGAATATTGGGTGGGAACCCCTCCCAGTACGTGTCATGAGCAGGATTGCTACACTTTTACTGGGGCATCCCCTACTAACCTGCACTTTCCCCTATGACTGGCCACATCCAAAGCCATTTTGGAACCCATGGAGTGCAAGGCGTGTTTTAAACGAATTGCATTTGCTTCAATGATTCCGCGGTACATTTCAAAGCTACCACGTGGATTGGTTTTTCCAATCCATTTTTTAAATGCCTAAGAACAAATAGGTGTCATGTCAAAGTACCAACAATGTGCAGAATAAGCGCATTAATTATATAAGTACCCATTGCTATTTAACCTTGCTTTCAACTTGAAGGTGCTTGAAAAGCCTCTTGAGCGGCTCAAGTTATGAAAGGGAATCGTCAGCAAAAAGTGAAGCACCAAAAACAACCCTAGTGACCACTGACTGCTTGGTTGAGTTATGTTGGAGATGAAATCCGACGGACCTGATTCACAGGGAACATGATTTTCAACAACGACAACTCCCCAGTGACAGGCCAGTTTTGATAGGATAGTATTAATAAATTTATATACTTCATATGTTTTTATATATAGACAGGTAGATAAAGTCGCTGTTTTTCTTTTTCAATCCACGAGGCATCCCACGATATCTCTGGGTACAGGAGCTATAACAACTTAACTACTGCCTTGAAAACTTTCGGAAAGAGATTGTATTTGAGACATTTGAGGCCCCAAGGACCCAGAGCAAATTTTGGAAACAAAATCATTGGTGGGTGTTTCGGCATGACTTTTCCGTGTGAGTGGCTTACATCCTTGAAACAGGATGTTATATAACCAAGAGGAATATGCCTGCAACGAAAAACTATGATAGACTAATTGCCAACCTTCAGCACAAACCAGATAGTTTAGTAACCACTATATAATTGGCCTATCCCCTGAAATGAAATTAGTGCTATTCACTAGAATCACTAGAGTTTTGCCACAGGGTTTCCTTGGCCCTGTGGCACTTTCACCAGAAACAAATGCCTTCAATAGGACTTGAAGCAAAAAAAACATGATCAAAACACCAGGGTGTTTCCCAGCATGGCTAGCCGGGTAGCAAATGTCATCGTGCACCTTTACTCAGCAAAAACTACAGTTACCCCACCGAAGCTGAGAATGTCGCAGTTGCAATGGCGGAGGATTCTCCGACATTGGGTGTTTTTTCTGGGGGGGTGGCTGCTGGTCCGGATGGTTTCATGGTGCAAATGGGTTTATATTGGGTTTATGAGTCTAATTGAGTATCCGGCATGTTGGACACATGGAAATGGAAATCATACTATCTATAATGAGTGTAGTTTACCTTTCCCATCATGGAGTTCAACCGGGAGACATGACGAGGTCCCACGACTCACCTCCCCTTCAGTACCACCGGGCTCCCTACCAACCAACCATGGGTGCACCGACCCCACAGGAGACCTTGGCGGTGCAGCTGCGGTCAGCCAATAGCAAGGTGTCAAAAGCCACAAATGAACGTAAAGCAGCAGCCAAGCGAGCGGCCCAACAGGTGGGGTTTGTCGACCCGTCTGTGCCACTTATGTCGTGTATTTCTGCCAGAAAAAAAAACTTAACGCGATTTAACGCGGATATATTGGAGTTATATAGTGAGGTTTGTTTTTTTGTTGTTCTTTATGTGGATTATTGGTTAGTTACCTGAAAAATTGCTACCTGACTTCAAATATTCTTCAGCTTTAGCTTAAATACTGTTTTTTGAACACCTAAAGGGAGGAGGTTTCCATACTCAACCATGTATAGATAGTTTTGGTGAGAGCTGTGACATATATATACCTTGTAAGCCAGTTACCTTCATTTTTTAGGGTTACAAAAAAACAACGGTTTTTTATGATAATTACCAGGTTTTTACTATATACAATGGAATGATCTGGTTTGTGTATATACCTTAGGTTCTATTGGCATCCATTCCCACCGGATATACCAACATTTTTCTCACATTTTCCCACCCACTCAAGTGATCAATCCGGCAGATTTCCATGCTGTGTGACATCCAACAAGATATCGACCCATGGTTCGTTCCATAACCATTCTAATTGATACTCTCCGTGAAATCCTCGATACTCGCCCAATGACGTCCTCGTCCATCTGGCAACTCGTTGCCATAGCATTTTGTGAAAACCCAAATTCATTCCCGTCCTCACGTATCCTCAAGATCATGTGGTGCATTAAATGCAACTTTGGGTATAGAGGAAACAAATCAGGTCGATCTTTTTCAAACTGTTTCCGAGCCAGGAACGAGTAAGCCGTCAAAAATTTCATTCCACACAACGCCGAATATTCACACTCCGTTCTGTCCAGGAAAAATCCACCTTGATAAAAACATTCGAACATTGCATTCAAATTTGCCGTGCCCGATTGGCATCGTGCCAAAAATCCCGCAGAATCCGCCGGTACGTCTTGTAGCAATCTTAGAAGCCATCCACAAAAATTGGTAGTCAACGCCCCTTTGTGCCATCGACCTTGTTTTCCAGTCTTGTCATCGTAACTCATGAGGTACGCGGTTACTTTGCTCACATGAGTCTGTTTTTTGTTTGCCCGGCACCATGTGATATAATGATCAGTCAAAAATTTCCACTTCAGATCTAAATTTGTTTGAGGAAGCACGTCCAAAACCAAACATACCACTGATGCAACCCATGATCGCCCAAATCCTAAGTGGACACAATGCCACAAATCCACAGCAAAAAACCTGGCAGGGTCAATTGCATCATGCAATAGGTGCATGATAAATGGAGGTGTTGTACTCCATGGTAGTGTAACCCCCATTGTCGCCGTCCATGTTGGTTGCCATGTATTGATTTGCTCTGCTGGATAGTCGGGATACCCTGCCAAACAAAGATGACAAATTCCGTGGCTTTTGGTTGAATTACCTTTTTTCGCCCCAGTGTTGAACGTACGATTCAAGTACCCTGATTTGGCCAAATATGGAAGGTCGCCCTTGCACCCCAAAACAACGAACTTGTACAAATCACCCGTGTAAGAATCGTATACCCCGTCTTCCAACAGCCCACTTAGATTTCGGGAGTAAAGGTCCAACGCTTGATGGTAGATGTTAGGCTTCTTGTCATACAAAGTTTTTGGCATAACAAAGCTCACAAATCGACTCGTGAATGTTTGGCCAGCAAAATTGACTTGAGGTTTCAAGAAGCCAGATACATCACGTTTCAATCGTTTGTTGTCGAAACCTCGCCCCAACACAGATTGCACGCTTGTCACCATAAGCCCAGATTTCTTCAGGGTTCGTCCTTCATCCCCGTGAATGTAAAGACCAATGAGCCGGCCATAATCACCAATATTCTCCACATCAAAAATTTGATGATGGGGATGTAAAATCTTGTATTTTCTCCAAAAATCTCGCCAAACTTGAGGAGCTAGATGTTGTTGTTCTATAGGAAGACCCGCCAACATAGCAGTCAAACCATGATCCACAATGTATCGAAAAAAATCCCTTGGGTCGATGTATGGAATTTCCTCTCCATCCAAGCGTACGTTGGACATTGTCACATTTAGTTTTGTACCTTGTTTTCGAACAACTTTGTCAACTCCGCGTTCACTATGATCATAGGAAACTTTTGCCCAATCAGCAACACCAGATCGTACCGCAGCGGGTTCCCCGAACTCTTCTCTGACTGCCCGGGCCGTTTTGATTTGGGAGGCACATGAGGCCTCAGCGCAGAAGATGGTAGACACAATCAAATTGTATATTTTTTTTTGCTAAGTGCATGTAGCAATATGTACATGTCTTTTTTTGCGCTCACACAATGATACTGCGCCGTTTCACGTTTCAAGCATTCACACTTGTTGTTTTGCAAGGGACGTACTTTTTTCTCACAAGTAATTCACACTACGTCAGTGACATGCAGTGAAAAAATCTATGCACAAATTGACTGTGTTTTTTTTGCACAATTCCACTTTACAAGTTAAGCTAGTGTATATACACTCGCTAACGTGCAGCTTCTAATTTTGCATGTCCTATTTGCAGCGCAGATGATTTAACTGACCTAATTGGTGGTGGATAGCGGAACGATCTGAAGACGATGTAAGTGAAGAAGGGCCCTTCACCAAAAGGAGGTGTATCACCTCCACTCTTGATGTTCTTGCACCCTTTGATGCCTCACACGGCATGCAAAGGGAGACTTGCATGGAATAAGGGACATTTCAAAAGGAATTTAATTTCATAGGGAGACGGTTGCAATAATTGATTTTTGGGCCAGAGATTAGTTTGACAATTTTGACAACTATCAAGTTAATTTCCTTAACACCAACATCTTTGAAAAAAAAAGCCATGGCACTGCCAAACTCTCGGATGAGCGAAGCTTCCAGAAAAGCAGGTGCATATGGATTCCCGGCGGCAAACAAAATGATCATGTGCTGAAATTTGTCCACACACCACTTATATCCAAATGTGGTATTGTTCCATCTATAGTGTGGGTTGTGAGTAATACCAAACTTAAAGGTCATCGGAGAATGTTGTTCCTGAAGTTTAGCGAATACCCTGGCCCCATGTTCCAAAACCTTTCCAGCTGTTGCACCCACAGGCGGAAGCCTTTGGGATAGGCATGCATCACTATCAATCATGGAAAAGACTTCCATCGAACGTGGCAAACATTGAACATCATCATGTAAACACTCAGCTTCACCAACTGTCGAAATCATGTTGGTGTGTGTGTGTAGATTGTGTTTTCTTTTCGGGCATAGGTCTTCCTCCATTGTATGTGGTCGTTTCCGTCTTGATGTAGCAGGAATGGATGATTCCCATGCATATGGACCAAGGGAAGCCTTGGAGTTGACCCACTGAAGAAAAAAAAACAACATACATGGATGTACTTGGATTTACTTTAAAGTCTTTTACGGTATGTTCGTCATGCACGACTATTTGCAACACGTGTCAGAAAACAACAAAAAAACTATTTCCCATTTACCAGATGTCTCCAAGGAACTGGCCTATGACATGTCAGAAGTTCCAGCAGCTCATCATCAGAATCCATGGCTGCAAGGCTTGTTTTCATCGCTATCAACGGTTCAACTATCAGCCTACATGAATTTTCATTATTAGCCTACATAGATCGATCTATATAAAGCTCTTATATCAAAAGTATAGGCATAGGTGACTTTGCATCCAACTGCAAATATATGGATCACATATCCACCATTTTTTGAAATGGCTTTTTTTGGGGAAATGGTGCAAGCCAAACACATCAGAGATGGCAAAGCCTTGTTTTTGTTTTGGCATACAAACTATATAAGTTAATTGATCCACAAGCACTAGTCCCTGAACTGTTGGTGGACACCTTCCAAGTTTCAGCATGTTGTTCCCTAGCGTTTCTGATTTGGGTTCCGGACGCCCTCACCGACATTGGATGCAAAAGCTTTCGCAGTAGGTCCGGGACCTGGCTCGGCTAGAATGGAAATTATGAACCAGGGCAATGTGCATGATTATGTTGTTAAGTGCAGCTGCTCCAGTTGATTCTTACATAAAATCGTTGTATATACCAAAGTGCTTCAAAGACCTTGTTCCGAAACAAGGAGAAAAAAAAACGATAACCATTGCGGACATAGGTGTTTTTTTTTCCAAATCCGTTATCACCAATCCACTCTGATGCCATAAACCTCGATCTCAGTTTCTTGCAACTTGAACTGGAACCAACAACTTCTATTGTTGATGGAAAATTCAGATTCTAGAATGTTGATTTTGAGAATTTCAAGACCTTTTTCAAATTGTACCAAAGGTTTCTGAGAAAGGCAAGGCGAACATCCAGCTTTTACAAGCATATATAGTTGCCGTGTTGACAAACACAGCTAGGATCAAAATTTCCAATGTTCGTGTAGACAACTCCACACTGATGCTATTTTGTTGCACCAAGTTCATTGGTCGGCTTTCACAACCTTCTTGAAGTGCCGCTTTGCATTCCTCGTTCCACAACAAGAGTATATATTAATGAAAAGGCCAATATCGACATTGTTGCATGCGTATATAGATGTGTTTTTCTTACTTTATTTCACATTAGTTCACCATTCCTGCACCAAACATGATCATAAGGAGTAGCACGGATTGGATGAGGACAAGGCCGGATCTTCGCCTCATTTTGCACGATTTTGGAGCACCTGGGACAGAGATATAGTTGGACGGTTTGGGGTGTATAGTCGGTTCACATCAAATCAACTAGCCACATGTTTCATTTGATATTCAGTGAACCAATCAAAGTATTCGATCAAACAAGGTCTGCACATAAAGGTGCTTTCCTTCATGGCTTTCTCAGCTTTTGCACGCCACCTTAGTTTTGAAGTCACTTCTTTCAATATATGTTGGTATAATTTTGTGGTTCCGATCTGTGATGACCACTATATATGTTTGCAGCCTAAAGACGTGGTGGAAAACTCATCACATTCCCCCTCCGCCATCACATCAGTTAGCCGATTGTACTCTTCATCCAATTTCGCCACATCAGTTTCCAAAGCTTTGCATGCCCTCAGTAGGCACTTCTTTATTTGTACGTTTTGAAACTAAAGAGTCTAATACTTGCATGGAGCATTATTGACCACACACTATTCACTATAAATCTAGAAACATGCAAATGCTTGCACATTGAATCCAATGTTGCTGATTGGAATTCAGGCAAATTGTCGTGACAAGGAACCTCGAAACAGTTTCTTCACCTTCGTAGTTCTTCTTCAAATCCGTTTGGAGAGACTTCAGCTTACCGATTTTCTGAAGAACAGAATCACAGTGCTTGGTGAAAACCTCCTTGGAACGAAATGCCTGACCATGTGGCTTCCCATTCTAGTTTCCAATGAATTTACATTAATTCATCGATCTTGCTTAGATTGTGGTGATCTTTTATGTATGCAGCAAATTGCTTTATAATTGTATCCTGGATCTGATCTATATACCCATGCATGCATTCATGCATTCTTCCCCAAAAAATACTGCTAACTAAAAATGCATATACTAATAATCAATTCATCGACTATATGGGTTCAATTCAAACTCCAGTGCCTGCCTCACTTGTTGCTGCAACTGCACTGCCTTTGGATGCTTCCTGACGCTTGATGTCACGGTTCAGCCGGTCCATGCTCACTTCAGGCAAAGGTTCGGTGTCATTGTCCTTGCAAACATCAGCTGGACCAGATGCTTTCGTGAATAGGTTGGATGCTTGGAAGGAATAAATCGTCTTTCGTGAACTCTTGGTAAACCGTCTATATAGAGACCAAAACAATTATATGCCAATACACGATAGTATATACAACACTAGTTGCATGTAAGGTTCGATTGTGCGTTCCTTTCGCTCATCCTTCTTAACCCGATTTTGCTCCAAAGCCCCTGACTCCCGTGTTTCCACATAGTACTCGTCCTCACCTCCATACCGGCACTTCCTGCAGCAAGAAAGAGATCCCGTGTTTTGTTTCCCCTAAATGGGTGCATGGATAAGATGCAGCAAAGTACAGATTCATAAGGGTGTTGATAGCCCATGGTAAAAAAGTAAAACATTCCATTGACTTGGATGATTTGAAATTTAACAGTCGACCCTTTCCCCACCTGACTAAGTTGAGGGCATCTTGTTCACATGCTTTGATGGCACCGGCGATTTTCTTCCTTGGCTATATTGTTTGGGGATAAGGTTGCGGTGATGAAATTGAATTGAATAAATGCAGTCAACAACAATGACAAGATCTTTGTTAGACAACCATGCACCTAATGTTGGTTCTTTGTTTATTTGGGAAAGGTTCGCATTCCAATGTAGGACCTTTGACATATCCTCTTTGGAATACCAACCAACTTCGATCTTGTTCTTGGAACATTCTTCTTCCGTGATAGTACGCTCCCGGAACTTGATGAAACTGTCCTACCAAGGATCGCAACCAACATTGATGTCACAGCTGCTTGGAACCAACATGAAAATTCGGGTGTGAAAACTGATACATTCCAAAGCAACTTCTTCCATATAGTATTTTTTGGGGATGTAAATTGGGATCACATTACACGTCCTTGTCGAACCCGCAATCTCTGAATTCCATGGCCATCTCCAAATGGTCTCGTGACTTCCACTCATCGTGGAGCCATTTGGGGACCTGCAACTTTGGTTCCTCACCGTGTTTAGCCTTGTCCTCACACAAACGTCTCAACTTTGCCTTCAAAGCGTTTTTCTCACGCTGTTCCTTAGATATATGAGAATCAGAAGTTTTTTTTTTCAACATCATCCAGATCATAATTGCATGTTCAAGAACCTCGTGCTATAAGAATTTGGGTCGTGATATCCAAATGGTGCATTCCCTGGCGACTTCAGTAAAGGATTTGGTTTCCTGAAAACCACAAATTTGATATTAACATATACTGAAAAAAAACACATGATTTAACAAATGCGAGTATCCATAAGTTCCTGAGATTTATCAGTCTTGGAATCTTTCGGAGGTGGTGATGCCAATTCAGCATCCTTTGTTGGGGAAGAATGCTTTCTTTTCCCATCAGGCATGTCTTCATTATCATCTTTTTTGGTGCTCGAATCTCCCACCCCTGCCAGAAGCTGCATGGCTACCTCAGCACTAAGCTTGCCATCCTTGAACATCTCAACCACACGAAGTGTTGCCTAGGACCCACAGATTGGAAACACCACGTATATAGAAGAGTCAGGGGTAGATGGATTCTTATATACCACCATGTTGAATCATCTTAATGCATGTGTGATCATTTGTGCATGGATCATTCATCTATAAGATATATCGTTTGATCATAGATTAAATCCAGTATATAGTAATTAATGTATATACAATATATTAAATTTATATAATGTAAAAACAAAACCATAGTATCATATACTATTATACAAAACTGTTTCAAGTTCAGACAACAGACTGATGAACCAGACGCATAGGAAGATGGTAGCGATACGGGCGTAGATGGAGCACCAGTGTCTTGTGGCATTTCACCATCATTGCCATCTTTGGGGGAATCTTTGGGATCACCTGTAGCCTTGTCCTGTTCCAAGCATTCTGGTAACCCGGGGATAGTGTCATCAAGAACCTCGACCACCTCCTTCGATTCCAAAGAAGCTTGCGATCGTTGTGGAGTAGCCTTAGTGCAGCAGTATATGAGACATGTTCACTAAAGAGCTATGCAGTATATGAACTTGCTCGATTTGCCCACATGATGTAATGCACATATAGTGCAACTTAGAAACCACCCCCAGTGCGTTCATAGTTTCCAGGGACTCAACCTGTTGCATGCAATTCCAGTTCTTCAACATCGACTGGGGAGAAGATAGGTAAAATGAAAAGACTGTAAATTGCAAAAAACAGCGAGTTGCTACACTATATCGAACCATCTTCCTAATTGTGTCCACAACAACTTGCAAAATCTTGTAAAACACAGTTCGGTGAAAACATCACGATTGAATTTGTTGTAGGACGGTAATACTTATATTTTTTCTATGTTGATTCCTAAACATCGATCCCAAGCCATTTGTCACAACAGGTATATATTGATAGGCCTGCGACTGCTTAGATTCCATATCCGCAATGAGCTTCTCCATGGCCTGTCAGAGATGTTATTTCTATATACCGATCCCTTATTGCTATATATTGTGAAACATCAACATGAACATGATATAGTCTGACAACTGAGGATTGAGAAAATTGTGATCGCCTCCAAACCTTCTAAGTCATCTGGAAGCTCGGCAGCACTATCTCCAAGAACATGGGCTATCCCATCATACATGGCAGTTGTTGTCCACTGCCGTGACATCATGGTACGGGCAGAGTCAGCCCTCTGAAATGCCATAGTTGCCACTGACCCCACGTGGCAAACACTAAATGGAACAACCCTCAGAAAGCCAAATGCTATATAAAATGAACATAGCATAAACAGTGTGCAACCTGCGAGAAGAAACTGAAACTGTTCGAACACCAAATGTTCAGACATCTCGAACAACAACTTTTTTTATCCTGAACGTTCATGGAGTTGCAAATGAATACCAAACGGCTCTATACACGTGAACTTCCGCTACAAAAGCAACGATGTTCCATTGAATTATTGTTTTAGATCTTGAGCAAATTCCCCAAAAGTGGGTTGAAGCGGTCAAAAACCACTCAAAACCCAACATAAATGCATATAATTTCAAGTGGGAAAAACCCGGTTTTTTGTCCAATTACCCATAATATTTTACGGGTAGATTACGGCAAAATACGGGTAGATTACGGGTAAATTACGGGTAGCCAAATTACGGGTAAATTACGGGTAGATTACGGGTCAAAAGACAGGTTTTCCCACTTTGAAACCAGGTTTCTGGAACAAAATACCGGGTTTTTTAAAAAAACCTGGTAACATCATATAAAATCAACATAAACCAACAAAAATCAACATAATTCAAGAAAGATCTATCATCTAGTTGATATATTTTATATTATAGACAGTCTTTGTGTTCAAAACTCATAGGGGGAAATGCCACAAGATCTTATATTTTCCTGGGTAAAGCGCTTCGGAAGGCTTTGGGTATTTTAAGGTCCACGCCCCCCCGAAGCCAGTGACATACTGACTGCATATGGGCTTCTGCCCAAAGGTCAGAAAAATCAAGAGACTCGAATGTTTCCTTTGCTGAGGGCACTTGTGGAGGTAGGGACGGCATGCCAGCTTTATGTTCCACCAAAGACTTCCATATATCAGCCAATCGTTTTCCGAAAAGAGGAGGATAATTCCTGGTAGTGGCTCGAAAATGGTGGTATACCGAAAAAAGACAAAATACAACTTATATAAACATGCAGATCATATACTAACAAGACACCAACACACAAGTGTGTTGATTCAGGTTGATGTAAATACTATATTTGCATTCAACCAAAAAGAAAATAATCGGTGCTTCAGTCAACTAGGGCTCCTACTCACTCCCCCTCAAAGCCGACGAGCCTTTGTACCTCCGCTTTCCAGCCTTGTCAATATACTTGTGGACAAGGGATGCAGGTTCTTTGCCTTGATTTTTGAGCTGGCGTTTCCTTTTTGCCCATCCCTGAAGTCTTCCCATATCAAGAGATCCGACATGTGGAGAGTTCGAGAAACCAACATGCCTTTTGGGAGTTGGGCCACCATAGTGAAGCATGTACCATGTGGTTCGTCGTACCTTAGATCAAACACATTATATAACTGCATGTGGCTTATTCCATCAGGTTTTGTTTTATGATCATGGTTCAACAAAATCTAAAAAGATCAATCCAAGAAAAGACTCTTTTGATCAACCAAGATAGAGTATATACGTTCAAGATATTCTGGAAAGTTTATGTATCAACCGCCTTGTCGTGAATGCTATAAGGATCGACGGTGTGGTGTTCAACATGAGCGAATCTCTTGGATGACTGCAACTCGTCAAATTGGGTGATAGGGGTTGGTGTATCAGCTGGGAAACAGCTCCAGGCCCACCATGCTCAGCCAACATGACAATGAAGTCCCTCCAACGTGGATAGTATTCGAACAACGTTCCATAAGGCTGCTCTAGCAAAATGGTACCATTTAAGCAGATCACAAGCATCATCAGGAGTATCGTCCTTGGCCCAAATCAAAATATATGCACATTATGTCAAAACTTTGGAGATTTCAGGGTTTGTTTCCGTTTCTATCATGTTGCAATTACATTGTTCTTGAAACCCATGTCAATTCACCACTGATCATATTTGCGTGTTTTTGTTTTAAACCAAAGCCGTAAAACCAAGAATCCGACTTCCCATACAGTTCCCTTCTCTTACAGATTCATATTGGATATTGCCAATAGAGCTACAAGCACTACGGCCTGAAGTTCCAATATTGATTGTAGTCCACGTACTGCATTTTAATCCAAAATGGCAAACCCAGCCGTTCTCGTGATTTCCGTTCAAGATCGTGTAGATGGCCGTCCTTAGATTAAATGGATCATTTTGGGAAGTACTAAGGTTTCACATGGGAAAACCTATATATAATAAGAATCCACAAATAACACAAATTCACCGATAAATTTGAAATCAATTAACATGTATTGCATAAAAAAAGAAATTGATTGAATTCCCAAGATTCGCCATTCCAGAATCCGAATTGATATCCATGGGGTTCGTGTTTGGGATACCATCTTTGAGTGACATATACATGATGTCTAACTTCGCTGTCCTGTGCCCCCCGTAGTGCTTCATTTGGTGTGTGGCCTGTGCCTCACCTGCAAAGAATTCCACCCAATCAAACGGCCCAGAGGCTGCCAAGTCCTGACAGCATGAATCGGTGTTTGCATGGTTGGGAGATTTGCTGTAAAAGAAAAGATAATGGTGCACTATATAGTTGATATTGTAAAATTGATAGATTTGACCATTGACTTTATTTCGAACATGTCCCAGCTGTTTTTTGTTGGGTCCATTTGGAAACAAACAATATATTTTTTCTATATAAGTTATAGGACTTAAACAATTAACAGTATATAGGCTCAATTTACAAATCAGAGACTTTGGAGGAATACATCCCACACTACCGTCCTGCACGGGATCCGGGACTTCTGTCCAAAGTACAAGTAGAACGGCAAATAGGAACACCTGGGATTGCGGCAGCATATTTGTTCCCAATAAGATCTATTAGGTCCAACCTTATTGATATATAATTTTGATCCTCAAGTGTATATTCAAATTGCAGCCCCGGAACTTTAGGGGCGTTCAACGCTTTGAGTCGGGCCATCAGATTGTCGACAAAGACAGGCGACCCCACAGTCATGGCTCAGTAGGAAACACTCCAGTACCAGGTAGAGGGTAAAGGAACCAATCTCGATCCCCCACCAACAAAAAAAACAACACCAATTTACAAGGTGTGCATTCAAGCTAGATGTGTCAATCTCGCTTTAGACTGACCCATTTTTTATGAAATATATTTCCAATAACCATGTGATAATTGACCTGCATGTTCATGGTGCTGTTTGAAAAGACTTCTTGCGGTCGGAAATCAATCACCACATCCATATAGCGATTGCAAACCACCCATGCCCGATCACATGAATCATATGTTGTCATTGTGATTTGTCATTACCAATATACAATTGTATTTTTTGCTTCTTCAGCAAATTGATTTATGACAATGATAGTGCCTGAATCATTTGATTTGTCTCGGTAAAAGCAGGCCAGAAACACCCGGGTTGTTGTCTAGACCAAGTTTGATGGCCCAACGATTTGCCACCCTGCCTTTCTTCTTAGGCGGCATAGACCTTGGCGGCAAAGCAGTGGCAAAAAGCAGCTTGCGCTATGTGTGCATGGTTCTTCGAGTACATTGGTGAGACTTGGTTGATGTGGGTGCCTGTCCCTATAGGGTGAGAATTTAAGTGGTATATGCATGCATGCGCAGTACACAGCACAATTTCCACGAAAAAAAAATCCAAAGCTGATAATATAACAGTAATCCTCATTTTAACAAAAAATAATTGCAGGATGGTTTGACGCAAGCAGTATACTGACAATGGATCATGGAAACAGACATGTCCAGACTCTACATCCAAAGAAAGTCATATATGCGATCATGATTTTTTTGAATGACAAAACGCAAACAAGTAAAGTGTTGTACCACAAATCCGTGCACACGTCACACAACCAGTAACCCTCCAGATTCACCTGGGGTGCCGTGGTTTGTTTTTTCTTTCCCATCGCAAATCGTTTGCATGAGGTTCACCCCATACATTGATGATAACCCATTTGTTTCATGATTCTCGTGTTTCAACATCAATGGCACCCACGCGACTACATTGACACGTAGGAAAATTTGCCATGACAAATCAGCAAAGGTCCAAACAGTGTTTTCTACGATGAAGCTTTAGTAGAAGCAAAGTTTCATTGCTCAAAATGAATCGGCAACGAATTCCAACCATTATGTTTTTTTTATTATATTCTGCATATAGTTTTGGAATGGTACAACCCAATTATTACCAACATATTCTCTAATTCATGGTCCTTGCTGCGATGAAATGCCCATTCAAGGCTTCAAATCCAAAATCTTCGCCAGCTTGCAATGATGCCAGTCTGCACTTATGACAAGTCCAAATGAAAAAAGATGAAAAAAGGAGATACAAATCACATATATGCCTTAATATGTGGATCCTGTTGGTGGTGATGAAAATGGGTAGATCAACCCGGTTGCAAGATCCTATAATGATATCAAGTTGAGAAAAAAAAACAAAGGACTTGTTGTCATAGTGCACAGATCCTAGGGCTTCTTTGCCTTTGCAGCTATTACTTTGGAGAGTTCCAACATGGCCCTTATGGCATTATATTTGATCCGGCTCACTTCCACAGCAAAATCTGATTTCGAGTCCTTGTAGTTGGACATTTCCAAGCTTTCCTGGGAGTCCATCCACGAAGCCTGAGCCACAATGAGGGAGGATCGAAGGGTAGACTGTACGAGCATAAAGGCATGATTTAAGTATATAGGCATACGAGGTGATATTCCCATGCACAATATATACCAATGCTGGCAAGCAGCTACCATTATAGGTTTGAAATGTTGTTATCAACTACGTTGGGCTTACGTGAGTCCCCTAGAATCAAACAATGGGATTTGTAAGTCATCTTTTGTTTTCGCAAAATCGTCCAATGATACTGCAAACATTGCTGAAAAGAAACCAACACCGACCCTGCACTATATGCCAACGTCATTAGGTGGTTGTAGTTCAACTTCATCTTCTCGGTAGGTTTGAAGGCAAAGTAGGCTACCTGGGAGCCCTTTGGGTCTTCAATGAACTTGACCCCACAAGCACATCGCCCCCAATAGATCGAAAGTTGTGCACGTGCAAATGTAGCGTTTCCTTCATGTGCCAGCAAATGAGCCTTAAGATCATCAAAGGTCAAAACATCAACAGGTTTGAGCTGTTGAACGAAGACACCCTGCAAGAGTTGATCCTCCAAACTTTCAATCAGATCTGGTTCTTCTTCTTTCTTTTCACCTTTTTTTCCCCTACGTTTCTTCTCTTTCTGAACAGCTGGTGACTTGACAACATGTTTCAAATTGGGTGAAGCCTTCGCCTTCGCCTTCGCCTTCCCCTTCGCCTTCGCTACCCCTTTCTTTTCACCCCCCTTCACATTGCCCTTGCTGTCACTGGCGGCAGTTTCTTCCACCTCAGTTTTGAGCTTCTTGCGTTGCTCCCTAACAGGCTTGGGGAGTAACTCATCTTGAATTTGGTCCAACTTGCCATGATCAACCTTGGGAGGTGATTTGGCTGGCGATGGTTTCTTGGGTTCTGGTTCCTCTTCCCCATCATCCCCAAACAGACGTTTCTTTGGGGTAGGAACATCTTCATCATCATCAGATGGTTCCCCAAATTTTGCTGTAGGATGATCAGGAGTTTGAATCCCTGCATCATCAGGTTTCTGGCCTCGACCACGGCCACGGCCACGCCCCCTGCCCCTGCCTGTGGCCTTTGCTTTTGCCTTGGCTTTGCTTGCAGCTCTCTTGGCGTCAGCTTTTGGTTTGACTTGGATCACTGGTTCTTCTGGTTTCTCAGTTTTCGTCTCTTCTGGTATCTCCTTTGGTGGTTCCTTCTCTTCCGGTTTCTCTGTTTTCTCCGGTTTCTCTGTCTTCTCCGTGTTCTCCGGTTTCTCTGTCTTCTCCGTGTTCTGCGGTTTCTCTGTCGTCTCCTCTTTCTTTGTCTTCTCTACTTCCTTGGTTTCAATCTGTGGTTTCTCCGTTTTCTGATCCGATTTGTCCTTTTTCTGTTCATCAGTTTCTTTCTGTTTTTTTTGCTCCTTCAACTGAAGTTGCTCACGTCGGGTCAGCACCTTCAGGGGAGGGTAATGGATCAAGGTCAAAAGAATATATTGGAACACATTAATATATGCCATATTTTGTTCGATGGTGGTTATTTCGGGGTGATCATTTATCAAAAAAAAAGTATATTAAACAAACCTCCTTGGGATGCTCTGCAGCGGTTTCTGATTCTGTTGGGATCTCAGGACCATAATGGCTCGCTTGAGCGTACTTTGCCACAGCCGCTTCAAGCTCCCCCGGCGATGTAACTACTTGAGTGTCCTGGTTGTCAATGCCCCCGGTTCTTTGCTCAGCGCCCGTTCCTGCATGTGCGGACGATCGGATATATCACCACTCAATGTTCGCATCAACACAGCTCATAAATGTTACATATATACAATATGTGCATGATGCATTAATTCATATTAACAATGATCAAGTGTGGTGCATGGGTTTATGCAAGAATTGGTGATACAGTATTACACGTGCTGGATTATGTTTTGTTTGCACATGGTCCGATAGAGATTGATTTTGCCAATACCCTTTCCCACTACAAATCTAATAAATCATATATAAGGTTAATTAACACATGCAGTGCATTCCAGTCGGCTGGCCCTGCCTGCGGTGCTTGAAGATGTAGAACTTCTCGGATTGAACTGCCTCAGGAGCAATAACCATTCAATGGGTTTCCAAACTATAAGATTAAAATGTTGATTGAAATCGGTTCAACAAATTTTGATGTATATATGCGTTTCTCATTTAAACCATATAAGTCATATTCAGCTGTTTGCTACACAAACTATGTGCGACATGCGTTATTTCTTGTTCATGATGATTTGAAACCTAAATCCACTTTGGCGCCAATGCACAAATAAATCAGGAAATTTTATATAAACATAAGATATAACCTGACCACACATGCACCACTCCTTTGATGACCCAACCACTGCCCTGTCTCAGGAAAGTGCTGAATCTTTGCCTTCTTTTCAGCGATTTTGTCCTTCAACAGCTTGAGTGCCTCGCAAAAACCTGAATGCTTAAACGTTGGATGGGCAGGGATGATTTGCAGGAAGTGTGAATTTAACATATGGTACATGGTGAGCTATATCTATAAATCATTTAGCCGTAATTCACCAAACAATCAAAAAAATGATTCATTGAGTTGAGATGCATTTGCTTTTGTGAGCCTTGCAACCACGGCAAATATCACGTTGTGGAGGTGCAATAGGTGCAGCAATCGGAGGGGGTGGTTGATTGCTGGGCGCCGGCTCCGTAGAAGAGGCAGAAGTTCCGGATGGCACTTCAGGTGTTTCATTACTTTCTACGTCAGCAAGCCACTTCTTGAAGGTTTCAAAATCTTGCTCCTTTCGGGATCATCAGCATCTAAGTTGTCATGGTGTACACCAATCGACTCAAAGGATAGTTGCTTCCCAATATTTCTCAAAGAGCATGATTTCATATATTCTTCGATTGCCTCCTAGAAATGTGGCGACTGGATAAACCAAACATGGTCGATATCATTCCATTATATGAAAAAAAAACCTTGAACTTTTAATATTTAGAACTTTGGAGCAAACTTGATCTTTAAAATCACCAGTTTTCCAACCCGGATCCTTCAAAGCCGGGTTCAGTGCCAAAATGAGGTCATGAAACTTCAGATCCTCAAGGGAAGTTTGAGGCTCATCGGCAGGATTTGGGGACCTGAACTGAAATTAATCTAATACATTCAAAACCAAAACATGAAAGTTGAACTTCATTGCGCACTTGTATATATTGAAGCGTAATTTTATAACATGTAGTTTGGATATATCGCTCCTTGGTGCACTCCATTCGATGAGCTTTACGCTTGATAAAGGACAACAGTTTCTTGAGTTCAACTGCAGTTGTGTAGACTTCCTTCTCCTTGACTTGTACGGTCATACGATGGAAAAGAACGCCAACTTCCTTTTTCAAGTCTTCTAGAATGGGCAGCTTAAAGGGTTCACCTTCATCCCGCATACGATGCAAAAGGGGAACCAAAGCAGCTTGATTGTTGATGCAATTGGTACGATTGGGTTCGCACCATTGGTTTCCCATAGGTCTCACCATCATGATGCCCGATTCCCTCACAACATCTCGCATTTGAGAGCACCCATCCCACTCATCTCCAACCCCAGCGATGTCCACCATTGGGCTACCAACGGGTCAACTGGAAAACACCACTGGCCGATCAGGTTGTAAAATAGCTACGGGGTCAAGCAAGGTACATCGACATCAATCGACATACACTGTTTGTGTTGCAAACATGCATGTATGTTTTAAGTTCTTCATTTGCTATATTTGTTTGTTTCAAGATACCCCGGTAATGAGGCCCTTTAGAGGTCAAAAAAAAACATGGACAATCAAACCCGACAAGATTCTTGACAGATCACTCGTATATCCCACCACTCAGGTTCCTATTGGCACCGCCAGACTTGCCCGTGCTAAAAAGCAATGGGGATCCCGACTGTGTGGGCAAAATGGGGAGAAGTCGACCACCACCATCGCATACATGACAACATACTTGGGAGAACACACTTGGGCGCTGTTTCCAAAACGTTTGATTATATCATAATATATACCTGTAAAGGCAATTCATCAAACCTCATTGTGAGAGACCAATTGAATTATAATCATGTTTATTTAAATCTTTTTTGGGCAAACAAAATACACAATGTCAATTATTTCTTTGAAAGGCAAAATGCCTGTGAAACTTCCCTTGAAAGGCGAATGGAACCATCATACCGGTTTCCTGGAAGACTAACAACATTTAAAAGTCAAGCATGATCCACCAACGCATGGAATAAAACAACAGTTATGTTCACCAAAATCTTTGGAAACATGCAACATCAGGAAAAACCCGTTTTTTTTCAGATTGCCAGGTTTTTTTGAATCAACATGGAATAACCGGTCATTTTGGTTTCAACCCGAAAAAAAGTAGGAAGTGGGCTCAGTAGGTATACATCTNTATATATATATGTGGTTTTCCAGTGACATCAACTGTCGAGTCGTACATCACCCTGACCTCCACAAGATGCTTCAGTGGCAAAACATGCTCAATCAAAGTCGGCTTGAATCTTCGAATTGTTGAAGTAAATTTCAATGTTGGAACCTGAGAATACACCCCTCTTCCAGGAAACTCATCTGATCCAAGCTCCAAACCATCATGACTTCAGTTTCCATTCGTTAATCTTCCGGGGTCCAACCATTTATCAATGCTCATCAACAAGTATACCATCCCTCAAACTAACATGGCACCTGAAAATGGATGGTTGGAATACTAGTTTCCTTTTGGGATGGCCTATTTTCAGGTGCTATATGTTAGTTTCAGGGAGTGTATATACCAAGGGAACGGCTCGTCCAAAAAATCCACCAAACGCGAAGTTCGGAAAACTTATCTATTCACAAGTGCATTTGCGATTGTATGGAATATGTGATCGTTCCCAGGAGGGTAGTCGAATTGGAACATTCCCCACAAGTAGGGGGTTTAAAAAAAACCTATTTGAAATTTGAAACCACCAACTGCTTATGATGGGTTGAATCAGCCATGGCAGTCAAATCAAAGAATATGTTTCTGTAAGTGTGTTTTTGCTGGGACCCAATGGTGGTGCATTTCTCTTCTTCAAAGCCGGCTTTGAGGTGCAGGCTTTGTTGCAGAAACGGCGTAACTTGGAATTGCCACTTGGATTGGCTTCAAAAAACTTTGCACTCAAAATTAACATGGCTAGCTGGAAAATCACCAGATTACCAGATAGGAGTTTTCCTTTGTCATGCTTGTTTTCCGGGGTAGTAAATCCTGAAATAGCATCTCACAAGCAAGCAATGTTGAGCAATTTTGAATCCAAATCCAATCCCCCAAAAAGCGTGGCAATTCTGCGACCAAGTAAAAAAAATATGTGGAAAAGCGTAGGAAAATTGTTGGAACTAACTTGGCAAACCTGACGGAAATGAGTCCCACAAGTCCTGTCTTCACCTAAGATTTCCCTAGGCTTGAAGTGATCTAAGAAATCATCCTGGTTAAGTGCCACCTAAAGAGCCGGGTATGAATGAGTTGAAGATAGATGAAAACATGGAATCAAAATTGGGCTTGTCTTTGCAAATGGTTTGGATGATGTTTCTTGCAAAAATAAATGTGATTCCTTCAGAATGCGGTTAATGAATTTACTTGGGATTTATCATAATATCTAATTCAGGGTTGATTACATCGACCTCGACAGATCCTCAGAGTTCCAAACATAGGAGTCACGGAGATAAATAGATACCAGCATATGGGTAGCTGGGGTTATAACCCTATTCATAGAGATTGTAGCTCCATTTAAGACTGGTGGGTCCCAGTTTGTGGAGGGCAGTTGTTTTTTCCAGACTTTTTAGTGACTAAATGCTGAAGAATCCCTCATCACTAGAGGACAACAAGTTGTTGGTATGTCCATGAAGTTTCTCAACATCAAGGAAGTTGAAACCCAAACATCCTGACTTCAAACAACTATCCACAGTACCTTCCCAAATTCTGGTAAATGGAAATATCCCTATACTTATATATACCTCACTGAATCACTGTGAATTTATTTATAGGGTGTGTTGATGCTTATTTAAATGCGCTCGGCTTATATATATATATATATATATCTATTACACCGAAATGGGGTTGCCCGCTGCCCCGAGGAAACGCCTAAAGGAGGAGGAGGGCAACGCGAAAGCAGCCACTGCAAAGATTGCCAAGGAGATTTGATGCAATGACAATAACAGTGACACAAAAATCGAAATCACCATGATCCATGGTTGTTTTGGTGACATTGTGGGGTGTCATGTGTCTCCAAATTTAGAAGGTGACCAAAATCATGAAAGGGAAAACCACGGTCTGACAGTGGTTTTTGGCCACAGTGTATGGGAATCAAGTTGTGAAATGATACCATAGAAACATCCTGTTCCTTCATGTTTGGTTGATGGCACACGCTGAAGTGAAGTGTAAAGGTGCAAATGAAAGCTTAAATCCAGAGGTGATGGGTGTGAAAGCCTGGTATTATGCATGATGCATTTTTGATGGAACTGCTTTGAAGCTCGTAGGAGAAATGGTCGTTTCATCCCATAAAATGCGACAAAGTTTGCCTCAAGTCTTCTCAACCGCTGCCGCTAGCGGTTGGGATAAAAGGAACTCAATTTGTGTTGGGGGCAATCAGGACTCGTTAGGAAAACATTGCATGACATGACATGAAGGGTGTTTGGAGCAGAATGGTGACATAAAATCATTGGGGTTGGGGTTAAGATAATACCTAGAGGTGAAGTCTCCACCTCTACGATTGATCTGGGTGAAAAGCCAATCCAATCATTAGATGTGCAATATAGAATCAGGGGACTATTCCACCCTCAAAACCGAAGCTAATAGCTGCAAGATAGGAATTTCAAGGTAAAAAAGCAGCAGCACCCGATTTCTCCAGCAGGAAGTGGCCAAGTTTTGGCAAAGTTGCTGTCGCGCAGCGGTCTATTTCGAGGCGAAGAACAATATCCATTCTTTCTGTTTTAGGAAGGAGGAAATTTGGAGATATCAAACATTTTTGAGGTTTGATTTTTTTCAAAAAACTAACAGTTATTACTTAGATAACGCAAGTATTGGTCGGTTTTTGATATGAGATATTTGGCTTGTTTCTTAGGGAAGGTATTGGATTGTGATAGCATTTTCTTTCAAAAAAACAAACGTGTACCACACAAGATGCCCATCAAACTGAACAGTCTTTCGGAAAACCCCTGATTTTGATGGGCTCTACCTGGGGTTTCATTGGTTATGAGCTGTGCAGGTACAGCAACGGCAAGCTGCAAAGACCAAGCAACACTTTGAGAATATCCAGGTGCATTGCGTTTAGTTCCATCCATTTTTTCCCTGTTGATGGATTCACCAAGAAAAACATGGGATTTGTTTCTGATCCGATGCAAGTCCAACTTGCACTTAGATGATGAATACCTGTAGTTACTGTAAGTAACTTGAGGTCTACACGTGGCCATGGTTTTAAAAGATGAGACAAGATTCCAGGTTTACAACTCAACATAATTAAAAAACACTTCAAGGATTTTTATTGGCCCTTCAATGACACGAAGGACGACGATTGGTGCAGGGATGCCGCGGGTGAAACACAATCAGTCAAGCATCAACATTGCCAAGCACCAACAATCTCAGACATTGCCACCCAAAAAAAAAACAACTCTCCCAATCTCAGACATTGACTATGACTACCTGATGTTTTTAAAGATTTTCTGTTTACCTCGTGGTAAAATGGTCCAGCTTCACCAATGCTTTTCAAATGGGTTGAAGCCGCCATAGTTCCTAGCTCCCTGGTCGTTTGCATCGTTTCATGGAAGATTTGCTCGGAAGGCACTTGTGACCAGAAGTGAAGCCTTTTCCAGTGAGGTCACTGACAAACTTTTCGAGGTGCTGGATGTTTCGAAGTTGGGCATTCAACCATATACTGTATGTTTGGCAAAAAAGAATGCTTTGAAAACCAATGGGCATTTTGAAGAAGACAAGTTTCGATGTCACAAAATGGAGCTTGTTGATTTTTTTCCAAGTGGGTTGACAAAGTGGTCAGTCTCCACGGAGATTTGAGTGTTAGAACCATGCAGCCCATGTTGACGGTAGGAACCTGTGGAGGAGAACTCCGATTCTTCCATTGATGAGGTGCACTCTGCCATGGAAAAACGATGATGATGATGATGATGATGATGATGATGATGATGATGATGATGATGATTGAAGTGGTGGATGATACACTCTGGTAAACTAACATAGCTGGCTGGAAAATCACCATTTTCAGTAGGGAATACTTCTTCAAAAGGTCCATTTTCCATGGCCATGTTAGTTTACCGGAGGGTAAAATCTTTTCCCTTCTGGAAAAACTGGTGTGTGTGTGTGTGTTTTTCTCAAACTTTATGTGTTTTTTTCCAATCCAAAGCACCCTTCAAACAACAAACAAAAAGTTGATCCAGATTCTTCAAAAGATTCATTCATAGTACAGGTGGTGAGTTCAACCCATGTCCCGCTGACAAACGTTCCGACTGACGTCGGTCAGGCGAAAGATCCACCGGAAACAGAAGATCTGAACCTTGATTGCAAGGAAACTAAACATAGCTGGCTGGGAAATCCACCATGAATGAGTCGATGTTTTTTTTCATCATTTTTTCCTATTAAAAATATAAAAAAAACGATGGTGGGTTTTCCAGCCAGCTATGTTAGCTTACCGGAGAATACCTGCCTAATAATCCTCGAACCCAACGGTCGACGCCCCCTTTTTTTGGGGGGGGAAATACGGGTTGACTGGCACCATATTTTTTGTGGGGCCCCAATTCTTCCAGAATATGGGGTCCCATTTGGGTTGTAGGATGCTATAATATATTGGATCTAGGAACTCCTGGGCACGAAAACGTGGGCAGCGCTGAATAATGTCCCAAGTAATGCTGTCAAGAAATGTTGTTTTCGACCAAGTCAGAAACCTCCAACCTGTTGCAGATTTTCTTCAGGTTTGCGGATGAGCTGGCTTCAGAAAGTACAGACCGATAGTGAGCATGAATGATCGTTTGTCCATCGTCAAAGTGCATCGAATGTCCGCAGCCATGTTGCATCATAAAGATCAGAGCCAGGTGAGGTTAAGATCAAGCCAACCAATTGGTTGCCGCATGTCGGCCTTCTACCAAGGCTATCACTACTATCTTGTGATTGGATTCATCCGTGGTTGACAAATTGGCCAAATCATGTACGAAGACATACATACACATCATACATTTACGTCTTGCAACACCTGAACAGATGTTGTCCGTAGTTACAAGCTGCAAGCTGTTGTTTAGGGTGGTACTGCAATCTAATATACACCAGCCAGCATTCCAAAAGAAACAAACGCTAGCATTTACAAAACATACATAATAACTACTAACATCTGACTAACATATGTTTATTAAAGTTTAGCTAGCTATACTTCTGACATCTACGCTTAGTGTTAGCATTGTTAAAAAAAAGTCGTTGAAAAAACTCTGTCCTCTTTGTCATGGCCGATGTCAAAACCCCGGATTTTGTGCTTGCATGGTCGCGGTCTCAACAGTGTAACTTGTTGAACAAACAGCGGTCCTGGTTGATATGGGCTACGGCTGCACTCCCTATATCACCCCGTTTGTCCCCCAAACAACCACATGTTTTTTTTACATCTCCTTTCACTAAACTGGATTTTTTGATAATCAAAAGGAGGTGGATTTCCCTTACACTCAGGTAAACTAAGATATCAATGGGATTGAAGATGTATTTCCTATGGGTTATTGAACATAGGGATATTCCATTGCTATGTTAGTTTTCCAGAGGGTATTTAGATATATCTATTGGGTATGGGTTCCCCACTCCCAAAAGGTCAGTGGCAAATAAAGGTTTAGGTTGGAATCCCCTTCTAAACATATATAGCAATCCTGTGGGTTACTGTCATTGCAAGCGGCCTTCACCCCACCCGGACATCTACAAAAAAAAGTTCTCACCACTTACTATTGATGCCAAATCTTAGTATCTTATATACCCTTTGCACCTTGCTTCACCAACAAAAATGTCACTTAAAAAAAGACAGATCATCCACGAACCGACTAACTATACCTCGGGTTTCACCGAGGTATACTTCCGAGGGCAGTTGTTGGGACTCATTCGTCGAAATCCAGATTTGGACTTTTATTTCCTTCAAGGGCACCTTCCTTCAGAGGTGGGTTCGTGTGCGGGTGTGGACTGCCATATGGATGTAAGCGATTGAAATGATTTGAAATGATAGGATTAATGATCAATGTGGAAGGTGCGGGGGATTTGGTGATGAAAGAAGGATTTGCAAATGATTTTTTGATGGATTGGGCCAGTCATCACTGAGGTGGCAATGATGACTATGACTATATACAACAGAGATTGATGTGGAGACCAGAGAGATGATTTTTTTAGAGATTATGCATCAGACCAAAACTGACGCTTCATCAAAGATGTCACACGTTGAAGGCCATGTCCGCTTCAGCAGCATCTTCGCGGCCAGGTGGCTCCGGAAGCTTTAGGTGCTTGGCAAGTGGCATTGAAACCACAAGAACGTCGGGCATGGCAATATTTCACCTTATGCCGTGCCTGGTTGCGGATGTGGATGTGGATGAGGAGGGTAGATTGGGTAGATGAGCAGTTACCAATTTATATATATATATATATGTGATTCTGGTTTTAAGGTTGAAGATTTAGGTGGATAACTACTTGAGGTATATTAGTATATCACCCTGTTGCAGATTTATAAAGGATGGAGATCGAGCCTTGCAATTCACCAGGATTTTTTTATGGAATGTAACGGTCTTGTTGCGGTGAAAAGAGCCAGCCAAGAAAAAGGATTCGGTGTAGCCAGTACCCAAAAGGTCCAAGATGCGTCAAATCCAGGGTTTTTTGGGGTCGGGAACTGTCCTTACCAGGAGGAACAATAACACAGCTTGCAGCCCGGCTTTTTTTGGGGAAAAAAAAACCAGCTGGAATTCAGTTTTAAGCAGCTGAGTTGTGAGGAAAGTTTTTTTTTCTTGTTCAATTGAATCGGTCAACTTCCAACTTCCAACGCAGAATCTGAATACATACAATTTGTCTTCAAATTGTGGAGTAGTTCTGACTCAAAACCCATTTCAATAGCCATAGGATCCATGTTTGGGTATATTTACCTACAATTTATATTGATTTGTCTAGTTATAAATGTGTCCCATGGATCCTATGGGATATGATTTTTTGTGGGGGAAGCCCCTCCCGACACTTCCTGGTCGATCATCAGATCCAAGCCGAAAAAAATGGCCACTGTCAACACCCTGGTGTTATATAACAGGTTGTGGTAAGACTTCCCCCCGTGACAAAAATTGATGTTGAAAATGGAATTTATGGATGAATTTGGAACCCCTAAACCATGCCAGATTTTTGGTTACCATTTTTGGGAATGCTCCAATCCGTTTGAGGATGGTTAATGATGGTTAAATCTTACAGCATACTCCAGTGTATTAGCGTAATTTTTGGATGCCTCGCTGTTCCTTCCATGTTCCATTGTCATGCTCAGGAGATGAAGGCGCGGTTGGTGAGTGGGTCGTGACAGTGACGATAGCACTGTGATGCATCCTGTACTTTGATAGTCACACTCCCCAAGAGGTATTGGTCCCAGTTTTGACAACCACTTTGCTAATCTCAAGGGATCATCCAAGTAGTTAAGTAGTTATTATAATCTACCCGAAGGAGTTTATTGCGGTATAGGCCAGAATCGGCTGTTATCATTCAATAAAATGACCGTGGTTCCTGCATCTCCACCGTTAAGTACATGACTCTCAGAGGTGCTTGGATCCAAACTGGACAATGTGTTCAAGTCTCGAAGGGAGAATTGGCATGTTCCATTGAAACGTTGGATGTTGGCCCTGCTAGTAATTTGATGAAATTTAATTTCATGCATCAGCATGTCTCATGTTCTTTTACATCGCTATATGGTGATTCTGATTTGTCAGGTTTGGAATGCATGTGAATTATGGGTTCGCCATGATCATCCCTTGATCTCTTCGCACCATTTCCTGGTTATTTAAAGAAGCTTGGGGATACTCTCCCAACAGACAACAGGTAGCATACTCTAACGAAAGATTGTGATGGGAATCCCGGGCACTTGGATGGTATTATCATCTATAGCCTGCAAAAGTTGTGGATGTTCTTCATAGCTAGGTTGGATATTGGATATTAAGGAAGTAGCCAACGCGTTGATATTCCTTGAGCAGCAACCAAACCACCGACCTCACACCCAAGTTGGTGCTTTAGGGAAGCAGTTGAAACATGACACAAGAACTCAGGCGTTCAATGTATTTTTGGTTGCTTGAGGTTGGTGGTTTACTAGTTTACTATTAGAAAGCCATGATTTGATTTGTGATTTTGGGTATCTACCTACAAGAATTAGTCAACCATCTTAACCACCCAACCATTGGTTGAACCCTCTCTGAAAGTAACAGCTTCTTTTTGGTGCATATATAGGATTATATATACTGTATGTTCCATTTTTTTGAGATGCAAGCTATCAGTTTCACGAGGTTTATATGTTTTTTATTTTACATGAAATGTTTACTCAGTTTGATCACCATACTTTATGGTGACTTTCATTCAGCCGGACATTTGTATAATATTTATATATATATATACACCATTAATTATATACCTTTATAGAATCATAGAACTGTATGCATCTATAGTTGATTGTTGGCACCATGACAACACCAGAACTTTCTGGGTTGGCCGAACAGCCAGGTGCTGAGCCTGCGAATCGTTGGAAAGCTGGGCATGATGCAGCAGAAGGTTTAGAACATGTCTGGGAGGCACAGGACCTGATCACATGGTGCAAGATGTCCATTGCACATGTCTTACGGTGTTATGTTTACCCAAGGATGTATGTCTATTGGTCCATCCCTCACATCCATCCCCCAACAAAAGCACAAAAAACAGGCGGCCTGTGCGGAAAGTCGTCAAAATGGTCCTTTCTATGCAGCTTTGGGCTTTAGCCAGGGAGCCAACGTAGCTGCTGCCTTATTGGCCAAACAGGTCCCTTGCATTGAAGATGATGTTGCTGGAGCTTGTTCTGATGGGGGGCACTACTACAAACCACCCCTCCAACCACAAAATCCTCAACAAATCACAACCAACCAACCCGCGCCTTTCTCACCGCGCTGTAGGCGGCAGGTGGTGATACTTTGGGCTTGAGATGTTCAGTGAATCTCTGTGGTGGCATTTGGGGATTTTGGAGTGATGGCTGTAAGGTGACAGGCAGCCGGTGATGGGAAGATGGGAAATCTGGGAAGATTTATTTGGTGGTAAGAAGGCTTAGAGTTTTTTTTGGGCTTGGGCAAATGAGATATGATTGTAATATGGGATGATTATAATTATGATGTTATTATGATGTTTTTTCTTGGTGATTTCAGATATGAAAACTGTTGTTGCTTTTGCAGGTGTGCATGTAGGTTGGATTGAACCAGGGATGATATGGCACACGATCTTAAAAACAGGCACATAGAAACACAGTCAACCAAACACAGCTATCCTGTGGGTAACGCTTGACTGAAGTCATTCAGAATGACCAACCTCCGGTGACAAAAAAAGCACGTGAGTTTGGATCCCGTTCCCGTTGGTTGGTCACCAATTTTAAAATAACGGCCTGTTTAGTAAGGGAATGTCCTTCCAGATGACATCATTCAGGTTCAGGAATTATAGTAATTTGACGTAATTTGCCCAGAATTAGGGGGTACTTGCACGTTGGTGAAATATGTTTGACTGAAGAAATCCATCGACCTCCACATGGTATCTCCTCCCAAATCTGCACTCCATGTACTTAATTCCAATGTATGTGTTATGCAAACTTGGGGAAAGAATCCTCAAACTTTTTTTTTTGGGGAAAGTTTAGGATGTTGAATTTTTCAGTTGACTCCCAATTTTTTCACTCCATGGGCATCGATCTCTTTGTCAAGCCCCTGGTGATGTGGAGGTGCTGCTATACCAGGGATGCCAAGCCTCCCGTTGCGTTGGGGCAACCCAAGGTGATGATGTGATGTGATGGATAAAAATGAGAACCCGCAGAGGGTAAGAAAGGACCTGAATTTTTTGGGGCTGTAAAATGAAACATCCAATTTGTGAGGTGTTGAGATGATTCAAAAGATCAATGTTTCAAGTTTCAACCATTTCATTGAAACAGTTAGTAAGTCCATCCTCTCGCTGGCGAAAAAATGGGCCCCTCGTCGGGTTGAACGACCATGTTTGGGCTGACTGAGCATCCTCTATTGATATCATATTAAATATCAACTGTTAAAGATTCACTTGCCACCTGACATTTGCTAGAGATTTCTTTCTTATATCAAAACCAAAAAACAGCCAACATCTCGAAAAGAAAAAGACGGCCCATGTATGGCCCCTTTTAACAGTTCCTATGGAACTGGAACCAACACACCTCCCAAGAAGATAGCCTTTTAACATTTCCGCATTCCAAGTATCTATACTTGGGATCCACCCCCATAGGGAAAATTCACCCCCCATACCAACCAACCAATCCGTCCGAGGTGGCGTTTCTTCCTTGCACGTCATTGGTTTGCAAGATCCTTACCTGGCGCAATCCAGATCTTTAGTCCAAGGCAGTTTGGCTGGGTGGGAATTTGTGAAGACACCGAAAAAATCACCGGTGGTTTTGGGCTTTCAGATGGGTATTTTTTTATGGGGGGAATTGGGAATTCCCCATTAAAAGATATCATGAGATGGTGATTTGGTTGTTGTAGTTCATAAGACAATTGGTCGTTTTTGAAAGGAGTTACAACTACAACTACACGTGTATAGTAATTACATGTATCTAATTGCAATAATGAATAAGTTGATTTCTATTTTCTTTTTTCTTTGTGGTTTGTTTTGTTTACCAGACAGAGGCAGTGGTGGTTCAGTTTGGAATGATTCATTGATGTAGCGACATCTAAAGAGATGCTAGTGTTGGACCTTTTTTAAGTGGTGATCAACACGATTAACACCATGGTGAGAAGAACTCGCTTACCTTGTAGGCTTCATATGGATGTTTCCTAAAATAGTGGTACCGCAAATCATCCATTTTAATAGGGTTTTCCATTATAAACCATACATTTTGGGGTACCACCATTTTTGGAAACACCCATATTAACCATGGATGCAGTTTTACATAGATCCAAGTTCCGAGAGGCTATGCCCCAGAGAACTGCGAACGGCGCATCCTTCAACATGATGGAGGTGGGGGAATGAAACAAAAAACCATTTACCTTTTGGTAAACTAACATAGCTGGCTGGAAAACCACCATTTTTTTGATAGGAGATACATCTTTCAAATGGTGGATTTCCCATTGCTATGTTAGTTTACCGGAGTGTACCCAAGATGTTTTTTGAGAAGCCTTGTGAATTTTGTTGAGAATTCAGAATTCTGGTGTTTCTAATAAAATCCTCATATAGTTTCGGGGCATGACGGGACACCATTCTCCCATTTTTCCCTAAAAAATGGATGAAAGCAAACGGCTAAATTTTGACCACTTCCTCTCAATGCTTTGGTGTTGCTTGTTGTGTATTTCCAACTGTCTCGTTTTGGTGGCATTGAAACATGTTCAGGACACACACCCTTCCCACTGGAACGGAAGCAGCGGGAAGAGTTCATGGAAGAGATCAGTAACTGATGAAGAGAAGACGAGGGAAGTGCAAGGGACATTACTCTTGATAGCTGACATGTTTATTTTGGATTACAAGGATTACAAATATTATAGTAAAATCTTCATGGCAGGATTTCAGGATCTTTCAGAAGTCAACAAGAGCAATTCGTACTGTGACATGGCAAGGAGCACTTTGTAAGATATTGCGTGATGAAACGCCACATGAATCCACATTCCAATGACATATTTGGCGTAATTGAGTGGCTCAATGTGGTGTCTACCGCGAACCTGTATGCAATTTTCCATGGACTCAGCAACAACCATGAAACTACTAATAGTCATTACTATGTAAAGACATTCAGTAGGTATGTCTCGAAATCTTAAGGGATTACGTGCCCCGATTTTGCGGTACTGACCCATACATGAAAGGGACATGAAATACTCGGCATGAATCACTACTGTACATCTATCGTTTGGCTTTTGTTTGAACAAAAATCTGAAGCCAGTAGGAAAGAGGTACTCAGTGCAGATGTTTGCGGCTTTTGCGCAGAAGTTTCAACAGGAATGTTGAAATTGATGCTTTGGAAAAGATCTGCTTATATACCTCCAAAAGTGTCTTCATTGAATGGTATGTATTTGAATTTTACCGTTCAGCTCGGCGTGTAGCAGAAAAACACTTCCCTCTTCTCGCTATCTCTCGATATCCTAAGGTGCATTTCTGAAGAGATATGCTGAGTGAGTGCCTGTCAGCGTTGACAATTGGTAGATCCGGTCCGAGTCCTTATCCCAAAAAGTGACCCTGGCCATCTTTCAAGTGTCCAGTGATGTCGAAGTGATTTGACTCATTTAGTAAAGTATTGTTGTTAAAATCCAGTGATGTCCAACTGGTTCAACCTAATTTGATTATCATGTCTTGTTAGAATGCACTGGGTTGCTTTAACTTTCTTCCATTACACCCTTTCTTCCATGCCAGGATGTTGAAGAAGATGGGATCCCGGAATTGGGCCCATCATTGTATATAGTTGATATCCCGTGCCATAAGCTCGGCAAGCATTGATTCATTTCGAAACAAAAGTGTCAAAATTATGCCAGTCCCCTTTCTTATGCCGGCCCTATAATGATAACATCACCACCACCCCCCCCCCCCAAAAAAAAAAGAAAAGTCAACGCATCATAAACAAACAAAAAGAATAGTCTCACATATATACCAACAACAAGGTCTGAAACTTGTAAACCCCTAAGAAAACACGGCATTTTTGACCGTTGTTTTCTTTGGTCACCACCTGTGCTAAGGGCTCGAAACACCACCATTTCGCTCTCCCCCTGAGGCCCGGACCTGCGCGGCGGCGGCCAATGGCGCCGCAGGAGTTGGAACATGCCTCTTCGGAGTGCCTGGCGAAATGGCGATTTTTGGATGGAGGGGAAGTCATTGAAATATAGGGTTTACGATTAGATACGTGAATGTTACCGGTGTAATTGGTATATTGCACACACACACATATATATATATATTGAATAATATATACATAATTGAGACGATTTGTAATTATATACAAGTTGAATTAAATAGGAAATGATTATCAAATTTATTAAGGTGTCAGGTCTTTTTTTGGGAAGGTGGTGTGAGGAGGAAGAATGAGTTGCATGTTCAAACGTTTTTTCCTTTTGTCCGGTTGTGTGGTTCAAATATTGCCCCATGTGAAAACACTTGCAAGGTTGAGTCGAGCGAAACATCATCATCATCATCATCATCATCATCATCATCATCAAATCATGAAGCCGAAAGCAAAACATTCAAATCACTGGGCTGATTCCGGTGCAACACATCTTTGTTGGGTGATGCCTCGTGATTTTCTCTCTCAAGTTCCTACCCTTCATGTGGTTTTGTCACTGTGACGTTTCACCACGAAAAAATGCAGGTTGGCTTCCGAAAACTTTGATCGACGATGTATGTCAAAACACATCACCACTGAAGTACCAACACTACTTCTTCGGCATCCCATTCGCGAGTCTCTTGGTGGCAGTTATGACTACCAGTGACTCCCTAATAGCGACTCCCAAAAGCCCAGCAGATATGTGGCAAAACTTGGATTTGTTGCAGTTTCAGATGATTGTGTTTTTTTTCCCTGGCATGGTAAGATTAAAAATCACCATCAAATCACCATTTGGGGAATATGTTGGTACTTGTTCCAACCATGTCAAGCAATCTGAGTAAGTGTTCATCCATCTTTAGCTTGGACTGGGAGGATTTTTGGAAATAGACTCAGTAGACCGCAACTGTGGAGCTAATTCTGGATGAAGCAATGTGGTGAGTAGTGAAGGGGGGAAATTTGAAGGCTAAGGATTGCTTTTATTATATTTTATTTGTGACCTTATTTCTCGGAGATGATAGCATGAAGTGAATGGCGTGGAAGACTCAACGTCTTTTCCAGAAACCGAGTGAGTGCTAAACAAAAAGATCAAGGTCGACAATGACTCTAACACTCGTTTGGGGTTAGACCATGCCCCCATTGTAGCGAAACATAACCATAACTGCGAGAAAGGGTAATGAGTAACGTAGCACCCCCCCATGGCATCTTAATCTTGAGGTATCAACACGTGGGTTGGGCGTCTCAGAGGGGAAGGTGTTGGACAAGCTGCCAAGACACAGCCGGCAGGACGTCAAGAAACATTGGTGGCGAAGATTTCTGAAATGGATTGAGAGAACCAGCAGAATCCTGCATCTTGATTTTTTCCCGGCATAAAGAGTGTTTATATATTATAATATCTAGGATATAGAGAGTATTTGTTAAAACGCTCTTATGTGGTACAACTTCAACCAACCTAGTCAGTCGGTGCTTAATGTTGGTGGTTTAAGATTCGAAGGCTTCCGCTGTGAAAGGGATTGTTACCTGACGAAACGCCTAAAATTGAAAGCCACCACCACTAGAAACCACCAATTCACCACTTGTTGACAACTATTGATACTGTATACACATCTTGGGGGAGGCCCTCCACTCACCAAAGTCAAACAAGTCGTTTTTGGGAAGGGTGCATTACCCATTGTCACTACACGCCCTCAGTGGGACAGGGATGATTTTCATATCAATATTATACAGTATTGTGCATGATTCTTGCCAGTAGATGTGCGCCATAGACCCTGCTTACATCTTCCAGCAACCTTGTGACAAGGCTTGTAGATGTTGTCCAGTTTTGCTTGCAAACAAACAGATACATTTCACATTTGACTTCATTCACTCGTGGTTCCAGATAGTGATAATTCCATCAAAGACAGTCCGCAGAAAATGCTTCAGCATTTCATTCCATCCAGTGGATCCAGTGGATAATCCAATACCCATGATGTGTATCCACATCCAAATGCTCATACCATCCAATATCCAAGAAAGATACCCAACACCACACATCCAAGTGTTTCGCATATATCTTTCCAAAACCATCCAGTGTCCAATATTTATACATATACATGTCATCCAAACAAAAAAAACATCCAACCACTAAGTTCAAGAATGATACAGGAACCCCGAAACTAACAGCAAAAGCCTCTGAAAATAGGCCAAATATTGGACATTTCATCTTCCAAGCCTCGATTTTCAGGGCACGTTTTTGCTGTTAGTTTCAGGGAGGGTATACATCTTCTCGAACTGTTTGACTTCGTTAAGAGGCCCAAAACGGCTATACCATGGGAACCCACAACCTTCATTCATTTTTTGGACTTACAAGTTATAACCTATTTGTGTCTTTAGGGTTTAGAATACATTGACCTCCAAAAAACCTACACGTTTTGGGTGCTGTTTCAACCAAGGCCTTCATTGGCTTGCTACGTTACATGACAAAGAATTCAATGGCATTTTGGCGGATGAGATCCTTGGATTTTGAGGGTTGAAAGCACCCGAAAATGGACCCCTGGAAAAGGAGGTTCCTATGGGAAACCATCAGTTTAAGGGGCTATGTTAGTGCTAGCGGTGCTAGGGAGTGTATTTTGTTGTAAATTTATTTCTGACTTTGATGTAGTAATATGTATTGTATTTGTTATTGCTGTCATTGTGTTATTTGTTTGGTTATGAACACAAAGAAACACATATCCTTGGAACACCTCTACAGCCTTTTTCAATTGAACACACTCCTTTGTTTCGGTGTTTAAATTGATTCTTCCACCAATTAACGACATATCACATTGGAAGGCACAAGATCATTGCACCCCGTGAGCTCAGCTGTTGCTAAGGATGGGCTTGGGCAAAACCATCATGACCATTGCGTTGCTCGCGCATTTAGCCATTCAGACGCTCGACATTTAGTTTGTTTTTTCATTTTAAAGCTTATATATATATATATACATGACCCTTGGATCTACACCCAAACTTCATATGGAAGCAAGCAAAAATATGAAGGTTTGGAAGATGATGTTCCTTCTCATTTCGGGATGTTTTTTCAGGTTCCGGCCGTTATTTTTCCTGGTGATCTGATGAAACTGAGAATGTGGCCTTCTGAAGCATGGAATTTACAGCAATTCATTGACCATTTTCAGTTTTTTCTTTTGCTAGAGAGAGGACCATGTCACACAACGAAGTGACAGAAAGATGTAGCCGCCGCCGAGGAAGGAAATTTGGGGTCCACATTTGATTGTAGTTCCAACTTCAGTTGCTCTCCTGCAGTGATGCAGTTGTGGGAAAGGCTGGAAATCTGGTGCAAGACTTTGAGGCTTGAGGGTCAGGTATTACATCTCCATCGTCCTCCTTACTTGATGGGGTCAAAAAATCCGTGTTTTTCTGTGTTTTTTGATCATTGTGTAAAGAAACATTGGATGTTCTTCATTTTATAGGAAGGTTTTCTCTCTCTCTCTCTCTCTATAAATATATATAATATAATAATTCGACTAGGGTCGCAGGGCTCAAGTAAGGGGGATCCTCCATCCACTTCCATGTGTTTTTATTTTGTGAAATCATTACTCCCTCAGACTCACATGTGAGGTTTGATTTTCACAGAGAAGTGGCATGCGTTTTTCTCCGCAGCTGGTTTTGTTAACACGTGGGGTTGATGGTCAATTGTATTCGAGTCTTTGTCATGTTTTTCCATCCGACGTCAAGGAAGGTATAGTAGTTATGGTATAATTTTGAGCATGTGTCCATGAGTTAAGACAGTTATGAACCACTATTGTCCCTAAAGAAGGCCTTCCTAAAGAAATGCTTCTGGAAGGAAAATATGTCAATAGGACAGTCGGTTCAACAGCAATCAATGATGCTAGAAGCTTCTGAAAACTGCGATGTAAAAAGTCCAGGATTAAGAAGATGCGACCCTATAGCTATACTTTGTCATCTAAGTTAAAGAGAACATGTTTAATACATAAGAATTCTAAAATGATTGTTTAAAAGGTATGATTAATGCTTAACAACGCCTTTTTTCAGTTGAAACAATCAAAATACATTTCTCTTCCTAAGCTTCAAATTAAATGAAACCTCCATAATCTAAGTGTAAAAAACCTCCACAGTGATATCAACAGCCACCTTCAGGTGCTGATGAATTGGGTCAAAGAGTTGAAGAAATGGACACCAGGCTGGGAGGTGGTGAAGCGGGGTACAGTACCGTTCTCCCGTTCTCCCGTTCTCCAAAAACAACGATCGAACGGTTTGGTTCACCTCAAAAATGGAGGGAGGGGAACCCTGGAAAGGGGAAAGATGAAGCGAAGAATGGGAAAAAAACATCATTGTCAAAAGAGTCGAAGCATTATTGTATTTTTGCCCTTTCAATGGAAAGGATACGAACATTGGAGACCAACTCTTGTTCTTGGCAATTGTTTAAAGGTATTCCATTCAAGACGCATGATTCCTTTTGGAGTTGAGTTGGGGTTTTATTTATGAGTCAATTTCTCAGAAGTTAGACATTTTATGACTTTTTTTTGCCAGAGACCTAAGTTTTGCCAATGTATAGAGAGATCAAAAACGGCTACATAAACCAATACAGTCGACAGATAGAAGCTAGAAAAAGACAATTGGATTAATTGGAATCTAGAATAGCAACAAACCACCTGTCAATGCAGATGGAATATTCAACAAATCAATTTCTTTATAGAAGGGGTTTCTTTTCAACTAGAAAAATTATAGTTGTTGACAAATGAAATACTCTGCCCTCCCTTGATCATTCAGTATGAAGAACATAACATCTAAATAAAGGTGAAACGCAACTTTTAGTAAGTTTCACGGTTTCACCATGTCAAGTGTCCATTTGCAGTCCACCTTCTTTTCGAACCTTCAGATGTTCTGCTTTTGTTGTATCTAAAAATCCAGAGCCAGGGATGAACATCCCGAAAATCACAAGAGTTATAGATCGCAACTCGCCCTCACGATTCCAAAGTCAGCATCTCCCCCAAACACAAACTGCAACAGTATTCCGCGGGGGCATTTTGGGGCATCAAAAAAGGGATGCCTAAACTCTCCAATGACCTTCCCTGCAGTACCAGAGGCAACTTTTATAGATAGTTTCCTGCATTTTTCTCGTGAAATCAGGTACCACCATGTAGCTGCTATAAGTATCTAAGAGTTATTATATTAATTAATGTATTTTTTTGGTCACATATTTGGGGGGAACAAAATGATATGTTGTGAGATGTTACCACATTTCCCAGGGATTTTTGTTGCTCAATTTCCCAAGGTATGGGGAGAGTTTCCCAGCAACAATCCTTACGAAAGGTTACCACATTTCTCGTTGTTGAAATCCAGGTTTGAAGGTCCTTGCCTACTATGGTGATGCGGAGGCCCTGATTTCGACTGATGGTCAAGTAGAGGGGTGAGTGCAGTTGGAATGAAATGACTATACTGTAAGTATGTTGGAATCCCTAAAATTTTGAATGGGAAAATCACCATTTTTGTAGGAAAATCCTAATTTTGAATTGGATATACATCTTCCTCTAGGTGGTGGCCACTCAAATATTTTTGGAACTTTCACCCCGAAAGTTGGGGAGATTCCAAATCCAATTTGATGGTTGCATATTTTTCAGATGGGTTGAAACTCAACCACCAAGCAGATATTATATATATTATATATATAAAACTTATATAACTTATATACTTATTGAAGTTTTCTAAACAAACAACATGGTGCATTTATACAGTTTCTAGCTACTGAGTGACACCTGCAATGCGAAGAGCGAATCCTAAGCAGATGCGTGAACATCCTGAGTTGTTTTTCGATTATCACTTCCGTTTCATTCAAATTCCTTTTGGAATTTTGCGCCTTGTGGGGTCAACTAAAGGCATCTTCACCACTAGGTGGATGACACCACCAGCCGAAACCCAGCAGAAACATCCAGCGACAGGAACGTCGTTTGAAACGTCGCGGCTGGATGTCTGAAGATGCCTTTCACGTTTGTGTGGTGTCGTAGCTTGTCGTCAGCACTTTGCAGTCATCATCTGCACGGGAATTTTTAGGGAAGCCCCAATAATGGGACCCCCCCTTCCTATAGGCTTTCCCAAAATCTTCAAGGGATTCTTAATGGGAGTAGTATGGGAAGGGGGGGGGTCCCATTATTGGGGAGTCCCTTGAATTTCCCCCTGATATTCAGCCACCATGGTCTGGTTGATGGTTCAGAAATCCGGTAAAGTTTCCAGTTGAGGTTGGTAGTTGAAATCCCATGATTTACTAAGGTTTTTAGCACCATCCAAACGGTGGTTGTTTGGGATTTCTGAACCATCAACAGTATTTGGTAGGTGGAATCCCAAGTGATTAATGTTTCTTACAAGAATGATGGAAGTGGAAGATGGCTATATTTGATGTAGCTGGGAGGAGTTTGGAGTTCAACTGGGAGAGATTCCATGGATCGATTCCAAGCAACCGATCCTAATTTGCAGAGATACATTATAGTTAGCAAAGCGTATTGCATTTTCTCCCAAGAAGTCTGGCATTGGAAAACGGAAGGTAGATACGTACTATTGGAGACATCCCATCTCTCACTGGCAGGGTATTTAAACAAAAGTTCAACAGTGTATTTAGAATCTAGTCCCATATTGCTATGAACATTGCTCTCTTACCCGCAATCACCAAGCAGTAAGAAGACATTCTGGTTCTTTTTAATGTTGCAATATACGATGTAGTTTGGGGTGAATAAACGGCTCCCAGTAACAATAGTAATAGTGGGAAGTAACGGCTATTAAGGATTTCATACTTGGTGATTGTTGCTGGGGGGGGGGGTATCCAAAGATGTATTGATACATGTGGAGAGTGTTTCCCCAATCATCAGAACATTTTTTCAGCTACATAAAGTTGACAATGTTCGCTGCCAGCTTTGTGGAAGCAGCACCATCCCTCAGGTATAGTGTGGCGCTGCAGGATTTGCACGCCTTGTGCCTTCGGCTCAAGAGAAATCAAAGGCTAAGGCCGAATGGCCATTGTACAATATGTTGTTCATGTTCCGTTTTGGTTGAGGATGTGTTCTACATCTCGTATCTATTCCTGCAAGGAATGAGTCCATACGTCCCATCTCCGGAAGAAGGAAAGTAACATCTTCAAAAAAAGTGTGCCGGCTGGGTCCTGGGTAGGGGATATGTGATCGTCTCCTGGAGGGTATTTGTCTATTTATGATGGGGGATCCAAGCTATGACCCTGCAAAGGGTCGACTTCGTGACTTGAAAGCCCACATGACCTATAGAAGCAAGCCCGTGCCGTATCACAATGAGGAAACGAAGACGTTGGTACTACATGATTTTAGATGAGGCTCAACATATCAAGCAACTTGGCAGAAAAAAACAGAGAAACCTGGTGGTTCATGGTTGAGATGGTTGGTAGTTGTTCGACCTTTAATCAGATATAGATTTCAGTCAATATTGTAAATTTTGTAAGATTATGTGGATCTGATTGTAATGGATTCGGTTCGAAAAAGGGAATTTGCTCTAGAGTTCTGGAAAGGATGGTAATTTGTGATTTTGGATCGATTGAGTTGAAATACTCAGCATCACCGGCATCACCATGACAGACTCCGATTCATCAATTATATGTTTATATGTTTCCCCTGTAGTCCAATCCAATTCATTTATTGTGTATAACAGTTATCATTTACATTTTACATGTGCATGCACTGGTACAACCTACATATATCATTTACTACATTTCATTTCCTGGACGGTTCTGATCTTAATAGCGTCCTTGAGATAACATGTAACTTGGTGCCGCAAGCAACAACCACCACTTGGATATTAGGAACCACCCGTTTACCACCTAGATTGATATCAAATGTTATACGTTGGTTCATTTTTTCAGGGATTACTTGCTCACAAATATTTCATGTGAGTCATGTATTTGTTTCTTGTCTTTTGTTTTTCTTCACGCACGCATGTATATACTAATGCACATTTAAATACGCATATTTATTATGTGAGATTGCCCAATATAGTGAATAAAAAGCAGGGCGACTGCGACTACACCGACCTCTCAACAACAACTTTCAGCCCCTGATGCTGACTGCCAAGGAATTTTCGATCGCAGAAGTGGCAGCAATTGATGCGCACCTTTTTCTGCATCGTCGGCGGTGTGCGGTGCATGCTATGAAATCCTGGTTGGTTAAGTTAAGAACGGGATTCCCATATCTAGGAGCAGTTTCATAATCTGATTAATGGAATGGGGTCGGATATGTCACCAGAAAATAAATCAAGCAAAATAAGCAGCCCTGTTTTTTGCTTATTGCTTGGTTAACAGACATACTGGTGCTTGAAATAGAAAGATATCTAGGAAGATAATCCTTCAAAATCCTACCCAACTAGAAAGTCTACATGATTTAGATACACAAGTGATGGATCTGATCAGGTTTCAAGTCGATGTGTCACGCTCCACTTCCTCCATGAAAGCTAACCAATAACAACAGTGACCTCCTTGGTGATTGATGACGACGTTTGATGTGAATACCTGATCCACGAAGTAAATGGTATAGACATACTACATAGTCAATCGGAAAATGATGGGAGACTGCTAGTTCAATCCGATATATTTGGGATGTATATCCTTATTTTGGAATGCCCATTCATGGTGTGTTCATGTTAGAATCCAGCTTGCCTTATATGTCTTTACTTTTTACAGGTATCGTGGGATAGGGAGAACTCCTAAACTATGGCAATTAAACATGCATCATTTCAAGAGGTATCATAGAGCGATTTCCATTTCCTATCAAAGATTGTATCAAGTGTATTGTCCAGGGCATCATTCCAATCCCTCAAAATCCCGATGGAACCTAAATGACCTGTCGGAGGTGATTGGACACCCCAATCATTCTCTGATAATATGACCGGATGTCTAGGCAATGCTTACCGGTGTTTACTTATGACGAGGTCCGCTGGGTATACGTACACCTCGGACCGATGATCTGAGGTTTCAATACGGAACGGCGCTTGTTGTTGACGGGCACACCGCTGCAGAACAATCTCACGGAGTCCCTTAGTTCGAAGAAGAAAAGGAAGGAGGCAAAAAAAACGGAGAACTAAAAGCCATAAAGACTAAAAACCCTAAACCCTACTCCTGACCCACTTAACAACCTCTACCTAAAGTGAGCTAGAGATTATATAAGTGTTTTTGGCAAAGAACGGCTGTATTTTGAAAGGTAACTATACTCTTGAAGGGACCCAGTTTTCACTGGACCATCATTATGGGATGAAGAGAATATGTTGACATGTTTTTTACAATTTTGTAGACTAAAATTCACTTGCCAGGCTTTTGTTTCATATTTTTATGATGATCTCCAGTTTTGGGAGGAAGAGTGTCCAATGTTTGTCCTGGAATGCGAAACATACATTTTTCGATGATATGCAACAAACACAGTACGGGATGTATATACTACATGTCTTCGTGGCAAACATGTTTTTTCAAAAAGAAACACCTTGATGATCGTCCGGTGCTTTTGATTGATGGGTCCTCGGGATCATGAAATGTCCCCCAAGTGCTTAATATTTTTCACATTCGTGAACCATTTTAAGATAAACAGTTTGCCCAATGGTACAGTTTGCCATTTTGTTTCAAGTTTTTATAGCCCTGGCCGCCAACCAGCCTATTCCATTTGTTCCATGGGAGCTGCAAAGGATGTGTGGCAAGTCATCACGATTTACTGGTCGCTGTTGTTGGGAAATGCATTGGAATGGTATGAGTTCTGTCTCTTCAGTTTTTTGGAGCCGTACTTTCAGGAGAATTTCTTCCAAGGCTCCGCAATGATGACATGGATGGGTTTTGCTATCACATTCGTGGCCAGGCCCTTCGGAGGAATTATCCTTGGCCTCCTAGGAGATATTTTTGGACGGAAAGTCTCGACCTTTCTGTCCATTTTTGGAATGCTTTGTGGTACGGTGCTTCAAGGCGTCCTTCCTACGTACAAATCGCATGGACAAATTGCTGGCACTATAGGTGTGTTTCTCTTGGCGCTCCTACGTTTAGTTCAAGGAATCTCTGCCGGTGGAGAAATCGCTTCTGTATCCACTTACATCACAGAGATTGGGCACCCTCGTGTTTTAGCAAGTACCCTGGTGTTAATCCCGGTGACTTCCAACCTGGGCTATTTCTGTGCTCAGTTGATGAGCTTTTCCTTTGAAGAAATCTTGGGAGATGATAAGATGGTCGCATGGGGCTGGCGAGTTCCATTCCTCTTAGCCTTGCTCCCTGGTTCCCTGGCAGCCCTGGGCCGTCGCTGCATCCCTGAGTCGGGCCAATTTTTGGAGGCCCAGGCCTGCCAGGCCGCTCAGCCTGCCACATCGACCGAAAAGACTTCCCGAAGTGCGGGAAGGAAGGCGTTGACGAAGATGCGCGATTTGTTGGCTTCTTATGGACCTCAGGTCTTGGTCGGTTTGGGATCAGTAGCCTCGGTCTCGGTATTGTTGTATGGAGGAATGACGTGGGGGTTGGTCTCTCTGAAGAAGAAAGGCTTCACAAGCAGCTTCCGCATCCTTGCAGGTTGCGGTGCAAATTCCCTGGTCGTTTTTCTGGCCCCAGTGGTAGGCTGCATCACAGATTGCTGTGGAGCTGCTTGGATTCAACTCTACACCAGCCTGGTGATGTTCGTGATGGGGCTGCCATTGATGATGGTCATTGAGTGGTTGGTGATCGTGGAATTCCCTTGGTCAGCAGTGGTACTGTACTCTTTGGGCTATGGTATTCTTGGAGCATTCCTCATGATGCATTTCTTACAAGTTGTAGAGCTATTTCCCGTGGAAGTGCGAAATGCGGGAGTTGGTCTCAGCTACAATGTTGGCGTTTGCCTCTTCGGTGGCTTTGCGCCTGTACTATTTGAGGCTGTTTCTTTCACCTCCTGGTTGCCGGGGTTGTTGTTGGCACTGGGAGGACTTGTCACTGTAATCACAACTCTGATCAGCCTTCAGCTGCAGAGTCTTGGCAAGCTTCAACTGACGCACTTGAGGCATGAACCTTACTTCCGCTGTTGTGGCAGAGAGCGTTTTGCATGGCCACAGGAGCCAAGCAAAACAAAAGGTAACCCCTGGAGAGAAGGGGAAGAGGATGCTGTTCCTGAAAAGCAGGACGGCATTGACTCTGTTGTACAAATTTGAGGATGTAATTATGATGGCTGTATGCCGCCATTTAATCCCTACGAAGAAGAAACAAAAACAACAGTAATTATACAGTGTGGTAGGCTGTTTGAGCACAGCATAAAAGATATTCTAAGTAATAGATGCAGGATGCAGGATAGAGTAACCTCATTTAATGTTGAAAGATGATCGGAGTTCACCCTGCTTTTTTGGGGGGGTGAACCTTCACCAGTGGCAGGATACTTTGGAGGTAGACCATCATGCCTTCAAGGAAGTCTATGTTAAATCCAATGCAGGATGCAAAGAGCAAAAATGACCACCTTCGGAGCACAACAAATTGCACCTCCCATCTTTGAAACATTTTGGAGCCAACATCGACTAATTAAACATGAGATCTGTGTGTTTGGTGTTTTCAACCTGTAAAATCTTGTGTGACAACTTGTTGTTTAACATTTTTTTGGAGCTAGAGCTTATGAGTCAAAACAACCAACGTGGGGGTTGACTCACTGACAAACATGGCAAGCTTGGCAAGCTTGAAGCCTCCAATGGTCTAATTATATCAGTAGCCATAGGATCCATGGGATTAGTATTTTGTTCAAGTATTTACAGTTTACCTATCATTTATCAAAATAACCAAGCACATTTGAAGATTTATTACCTATCGAACATGGGGATTTTCCAGCCAGTCATGTTAGTTTTCCGGGGTGTGCGATGTATGACCTGCCCAGAAGATTTCTTACTTTGAGGCTTTGGTCGTTGATGCACTTTCTCATGCCAGTCTCTTGGCACGAAACAATAGCAGACCTATGCCATGGGACTCTCCAGCCAGCATTTGCTTGGGGAGGATATGTTTGGCATCCTTTTTTGGGGGAGTCAATACTCATACTTCATTTCTCATTCATGAGCCAAATTTGTACTCATATGCATATGTATATAGGTATTGTAATTTCTATTGGATGTAAATATACTCATATTCATAGAATTAATTGTATATACACATTTTTATATCCATATGTTCCTTTGCATATGCTTATATTTATATATATATATGTATTTGAATATATATCATCAAAATTAACATAAATTAACANAGTCGGGTTCAAAAAAAGCTAGTGTCCCCTGACCTGGCATGACCCACTTCTTTTCTCACCCGCTAAGGACATGTTTCAGTCCTACCATGATTTCAAGGACGGGGACCGACTGGACGACGGACCCTGGGGGAAACCCCAAGCGTTGGTGAGTGAAACTGGATAGACATACAGTCATACTTACCCAGTCAATTCTTATTCAAGTGATGCACCTAGAATTTTATAAGCACATTAGTGTTAATTACATAGACACACACATACAAATATATATATATATATACACACTTACAACGCAGGGGCGGGATGAACATCTACGACACATCCCAAACTGCTTTTCATCACCAGGAGTTCTTTTCAGATCCGCTCCAACTTGCCTTACATGAGAAGCGAGTTGATCAAGAGCAGGACGGAAACAACCAGGGATGAGATGTGTTCATCAACTGTTTGCCTTTCCCATAGGATCCATGTATGGATTATTTACAATACATGAACGGTGCAACTTGCCCGCATGCAAGGGGAAATGTAGGTAAATGTTCCTCCGGTTTCTCCCACAATCATGGTTCAGTGGAAAACTACCCAAAAGAAAATCAGGGAGCTAATCTTAGAGACATCCCATTTCCAATGAACCATGATTGTACAAGGAAGAATCATATACAACAACCCTTCACAAGATCGTGGCACAAAATGTTCGGCTGAAGATTCGCCATCCTTAAAAGTAGCAGCAAGGAAATGATTGATCCACCATCAAAAAAAAGATGCAAAATGATTTAGACAAATGTGAGGCCAAACTTCTTTGAGAACCATCGAAGCGTATCCCAGCAGAGTTGTGATTCCATTTTTTTCGTTTTTTTTTGTTGTTGCATTTGTGTTTGAAATAGTTTTCTTTCAAGGAGCCGCCAATGCAATTCCCATGCCCCCAGTCGTACCCGGAAAAAACCTCCTAGGACTTGGTGGCACGCTTGCATAAGGTTCTACGTCCCTTCCTTCTCAGGAGGCGATCCGGAAGAAATCCCATTCCCAACCAGCGTTTGGATGGTGCTAAAAACCTTAGTAAATCATGGGATTACCCTCCAGGGAACTAACATATCCCCAAAAAATGGCATTTTGAAGATGATGTTCCTCTTCCCAAGGTGGGATATGTTAATTCCCTGGAGGGTAACTACCCCAACTGGTGAGTTGGACCCGGATTTCTGGTTGCCATCAACAGTTCGCACCTGAAAATTTGATGGTTGGAAGACTAACCTTTCCATATGCCATCCTTTGAAGGTGTTATGTTAGTTTTAGGGAGGGTAAGTTGACTGGCTGGCTGGCGAGGGGCATAAATTAAATCTGACCCATCTTTTTGGTCGGGGATTTCCCGAAGATCATCGTGCATTCTTTGGGTTGGTAATGTAGTTGGACCGCCATGCTTTGGTGTTGGAAAGGTGAGCTCAAAAAAAACATCGGGAACAAAATATATGTTGAAGATTGTTGAAGTAGTTGATTTGTCTAATCTCTTGAAACCTATCCGTGTTTCAACCCATCCCAGGTGCAGATATTGTGCCAGGTGATAGCCTCACCGAGGTAAACATAAGGGATGGCCTCACCCAAAGTGTTTATACAATCAGTATATACGACACGTCAATGAGTGATCTGATTTATTTGCTAAGAGCTAAATTATTGACAATTATCATCCATTCAGTGCATTTTTGTTAGTTTTCTGTGAATCACTCATCCCGTGCGAAACCGTGTCGTTGTTTTCGTTGTCTTTTGTTCGCCGAAGACCAGCAGGTTGAAAAGCGAAGTTGAACGCCAGCTGCCCAACAAGCATGAGTACGTGGCAACTTCAACTTGCAAATGGCGGAATCGTATTGAGCCGATGCTGTTTGAACATCCATTCGGAAATCAAACAAAAAAGGGTGCTAGATTAGGGCCTAGGGATGGTAACAAAAAGTTAGCTGATGTCACTGATGTCATATTTTTGTTTTTGGGTTTTGTTGATGGACACAAAATGGTTAACAAAATGGTTATAGTTGATATAGTTGATACATGTGTTGATACCACTATATCGCCTCCAAGATCCAAATTTATATTGGTTTTACTGTGGGATTCAACCATCACAACTGGCTGTGTTTTTTGTGGTTTTTGGGCATCGGGGACCGCCCAGGTACGCTGTCCCTTGTCTCGACGGCAACAAGTACTCTACGAAGAGTTTATGCAAAGGCTGGCTGTGTTGCTTCTGAAAAAGTGCATGAGGCAAAGTTTGCATTTTCCTATGAATAGTAAATAAGAGTAGACAATCCTCAGAAACTCCAAGATCACGCGGGGTGGATCATGGGATGGACTTTAAGTCTGTTTGGGTGTGTTTGGATGCATGTGAACACTTTCCTGTTTTGCCATGTCAACATGTTTTCTGTCATCCAGTGTCTCTAAAACCAGCTTCCTCCAACTCGCAAAGGGACTTGTACTGTTGGCTTTTGATATCACTTCCTCCTCGCAAGAACTTGAGATGCGTAAAGGGCAAGGCATAACCATGCCCTGAATCCCCTTCTATTCGAGGAGCACATGGTAGAGGATAATTGCACACTACAAAAAAGGAAGTGGAAGATCATCTCAAATGAATTGGTGACTTTTGGTTGTAGAGGAACATCTGCATTTATGCTAGGAAACTTCTGCTTTTGGACTGGTGGTCTAAAATTTAATGAAGTTCATAAGGTACTTATTAGCAAAAAAAAATCATTTAACGAGATCATTGTGCAAGCCTAAGAGCCGAAGAATCGGGTTTGAACTGTTCAGCTGGTAATACAGATCTACCGATTGCCAGGCGTGAAACGCAACGAGTGCTGAAGAAGGGTGACTACATTAGCATGATGAGCAGCCTGGCGAAACTCCTTTGCATGACACCGTTGCTTATATAGACAGGCCCAACCCTCCGGATGCAAGGTCCAAGGTGTTACAACCCTTGGTACACACATATGGGTCGCTCTCTTAAAAACCATTGGTTTTTCTGCAGGTGTCAGAGGTATAGTATTGGAGATTGGAGCTTTAGGGTAAGCTCTCCTTCTCAGTTTCACGTTGCTACTTTTTGATAGTCAGATTTCTGTGGGCATTTTGCTAACTTTTGCATTTGTTCTGCTCCAATTGGACATGATGTGCGATGTTTTGTTTGGACCATTTGGTCAGTCGCCTTTGTTGCTTCAAGGTATTTTGATGCAGTTGAGACGCTTGGCTTATCCAACAGTTCAAGGTCAGCGGTTGCAGTGAGATTCTGACGTTTGTTTTCCCCTGTGTTTTGGCCAACAAATTCAACTTCCGTCATGTCGTGACGGATTCCTTTCAGCCCAAAGTTGTTTCGAGGGTGATCTTTGTTGGGTTTGATTTAGAGAATTTTAAGATATGTAGCTAGGTGGTGGCAACTCAAATATGTTTTATTTTCACCCCTACTACCTGGCGATGATGCCCATTTTGACGAGCATATTTTTCAAATGGGTTGGTTCAACCACCAACTCGGTAGAGTTTAAGGTACCACTTGAAAGTGAAAAAGCCACTCTTGGTTGGCCTTCAGCTCCAAGGAAAGGTGTGCAATCACCCTGAGCTTTTTGAACCTCGTTTGGCTGCTACTTGGTTGAATGGGCTGGGTTGGGTTGCCAGGGTATGCCAGGGTCATAGGTGGTCCAGGTAGGATGATGAGATGAAACTTGAAGATGTTGATTGCATTAATTATATGCCAGGGTTTTGGAGATGTTCCATATGAGTTACAAGATTTACAGGTGAAAACAGTGACATTTCCCTCAGATTCTAGATAAATTAGTACAGATACTCAAGATTTGGTGGATACAACCACTTCATCACGTATTCATATATTCTCCCCGACAAGAGGGATAAATATCTCATGTTTACTCCATTCTTCAACTAGATTGAAACCGCAACTTAACAAACGAAAAAAGCTATCCTGTTTGGCGATAGACATGTAGGATTATGAATTGCATGTTCGAATCATGTTGCCTCATTTGTTTCCGCTGGAGATCGGAAAATTGTCGTCCTGAGTGATGAGCAGGTAAGCAGTGGATGACCATTTTCCATCATTTTCCCGATTCTAGTTAAAGAGGTGAATTTGAAATAAACTTGAAATAATCACATGTGATGGCTCCTCACCCCGTCAACCAACCCCCCCTAATGCACCCCCCAGAAATGCGGCCTTATTAAGGGCTTATTAACCATTGGTTTCACTTAATAAGGCCTTATTAACTTGAATCATTTGACCTTCACAGAGATTGCGGTTGGCATGTATATTCCAAAACCATCGTCCCAGGTTGACACACCCTTTTTTTTAGGATAGATGTTTCGTGAAGCTACCAAAAGTCGAAGTAAGTGTAAATATACATGTTTATGGTACAAAATAATTTAGCTTATAACTCTCTTTTTAAAGGGGTAGACAGTAGAAGTTTCTACCAACCATTTGCTACCATCACCATGTAGCAATCCTGATCATTTCTTTGGTCAAATAATCGCGACCATTATAGCGACCCCACACCATAAAGGGTAGCTAAGGTTAAGGAAGGGGAGATTTCATTAATTCAGGGAAATCTAGTTTGGCAAAATATTATACTAGGTGGTGGTTTGAAATATTTTCAATTTTCACACCTACTTGGGGAAATGATCCAATTTGACTAATATTTTTCAGATGGGTTGAAACCACCAACCAGTATAATTTGGCCCGATCTTTTGTCCCTTTTGTTGGAGAGGTCACATCCTTTGTGATGGTTCCACTTCAGTTTCATCTACCGGGCAAAGTGCTTCTGGAACTTTGGCGTGCTGTAGGTCATCGACGCCCTGGTGAGGACCAAGCAGAATTTATTGTCACTACAAAATCCCATGGGTTTTTGTTATGGCTCGGATGTAGCGATCAACAAGAGTTTCAGTTAAGGATGTAGGGGCAAATCTACTAAAATCATGTAAAATCCCCCTCCCCTGGTTTGAAGAAGTATGGACAAAAATTTGAGAAAACTCACGGTGCTACTCTATAAAACACGAAGTGTTGGGGAAGATGATTGGGGAGTATAACATGATGCCATGTTAATTTTTGGAAGTGGTGAAGAGTGCAGGATAATCCACTTTGTTTCTTCTACTTTTTGGTTCTTTGTGGCAGAAAAAAGGTTGGCAAATTCAAGGAGAAAGAGGTCCAATAGGCTAAACAAGTTGCGAAACAACGCATGCATCTACGGAGTTTCGGGTTTTCATTGTTTTTTTCCATCCAGCTTGGCTATCATTGTGCGGCATCAATGCCAACTGCTATAACACCTTGGAAAAGGATACTGTATGAAGCTGTGCAGATGCGCTGGTCTATCGGCATCTATCGAGTAAACCTTGGATCCAACCCCCGAACCCAGTAACAGTGGAATTTTGCGACTTTGCTCATTCGTGCAGTCGAAGGCTGCTTTGGCCATACTCAGCAGTAGCGTAGGATGACCATGAAATGTACAATGATAGCAATGAAAGCAAGATGGAGACAACTCAACAGACCAGGACGCACCTGGAACCAGGCAAAACAAATGTGTAAAAATCACACTGTTACAGGATCGTAGATGCTGCAACATCCTGTGGAACTGGCAGAATCATGGTACATCACCACAAGTGCATTTATGGAGAATGAAACCACAATGTGAAAAAGCCATTACCGTCAAACAAAACAAACTTCTTCATGCACCCCCTTGCGAAGCCAATGGTGGTATATGCCAAACACGGGTCAAACTTCTCAACGTAGCAGTGGAGGAATGAAAATAACCCCACACAGCACGATGTACTTGAGACCCTGCACGGAAAGCAGGTCTGCCTACCAAACCAAGATGTGGAATACTATATCCAAAATGATGCAACGAGCGAACTTTCACAGCACCATCTCTAAAAGGACAATGATTCCAAACACCCAACAACCATTTGACAACACGGTGCCAGATTACCGATTGATCTTTCAATGTTGAATCTTGAATATCGGCCAAAGTGGATAAGTCTCTCAAAACATAGGTTTTAACCGGACCTTTCGGTCCCTTGGCTCCTAAGTCAAGAAGAACAGGTACATACGATTGTGTCCAAATGGCGAAATCAAAATACAGCTCGAGGATGCTAACACTATCAGCCTCAAAATCCCACTGCAAGCCATGGAAATAATCAATAACCCTCTGAATGAAGACAGTTCCAAAAGTACAAGTCTCAAGATTTGCAGAAACATGGCATGATAAGGAAACACATCTGGAAGGGTCATGAATGAGTCCATGACAAGGTTGGTTATTTTCGACCGTGGTGGGCCGCTTACCCTTAACCCAGCATTCATGATTGATTTTAGCCCAAAGGGAAAAGAAGTCACACAAATTCCCCACGTTATCAGTGAACTCTTTAAATTTCCTTTCGAAGGTACGGAAACGACTGCCCAAAAAGGATGTAACGGCACTCTTAGCAGCCTTGTCAGCGCAATCATTGGCCTTTGAAAGCCATTTGAGCACTTCATCATCAACCGAATGAAAGTTAACATGAGCCTTGACCTTACGAGTGGAGATGGAATACTTGGGTCTGGCAGAAATCTGATCCCAAACCAACGACCAAAGATCCCAGTGATCATTAACCTTGGGGGTTCTACCCAAAACCCTCATTTCAAGGAGATAATCAAGGGTCTGCTTAGCAGCTTCACAATCCAAACAAATAGTGCATCTATATCCATGTTGCAAACACAACAAAACAGCATAAACCTCAGCTCTAAAGGGCGTGTGGTCAGGAGTGGGTAAAATTTTTGCCACGACAACTTTAGGTGAAGCATAAGGTTCACAATGTACACATGCACTACCAGCAATAGTCAAAAGTCTGGATTTCACGAAAAAGGCAGACCCATCTGAGAAAAAAGTATGGTGACCCCCAACCGGTGGAACGATATTCGGTTCAAACTCAGGGAGGNAAGTACAAGTGCACAAATACAATCCGCCGAAACCCCTGCTGAAATAGTGGCAATTTCAGGGGGGAGAAGATGATTGAGATGTTGAATGACCTGCAACGCACGAAATCTAGCCCAGGACCGGTACAACCGGGGGAGTATCGTGATAGGTCTCACATGCATCGGCGATACAGGTACTTTGTCATCCTTTGCAAGGAGAATAACCCTGGCAATGTTAAGAGATCTAGGCCATTCAGCCTTACCACTCTCAATCAAATCAAAAATTTGGAAAAGCCAACTTTCGAGTATGGTTGGAAGCAGGAGTAATTCACGGGAACTAAACGCACAAGCTCCTCTGGCACTCTTCCTACCAAATTTTACATTGGTCTTCCATGCAGCAGTGTCGAAAGGTTGAAAATCACATGAAGGACAGTCTTGCAATGCAGTGATTTTAGCAAAAGCTTCATGCCAGTCTTCATTTCGGTCATTGGGTCCTTCCCTCTGCCACAGTTCGGACCAACTTTGTCTAGTTCTATCATGAACTTGGTCAGGATCGGAAAGGATCTGTGTTTGACGAAGGAAAAGGTCATGACTATTACGATTGGTAACTTTACGGTCAAGTTGCACAAAGTTGCCTTGAATCCTAGTGACAAAAGCATGTTGTCCCTGGAAAGTAACAGGAAAATTCAAGTCAATACGGTCCAAACCTTCCTTCACTATCAAAATGTTATTTCCGTCTTTCTTCCATCTCATGGGGGAAACGGAAATTTGGATTCCATCTTGAATACATGAGAAGGGTGGTACCTGTGGATCTCGGGTACTCGAAAAAGCAACTTTACCACCTTTAGAAAAATCATTGGCAACAGCACGTTCGCGTGAATGAGACATTTGTTTTTGGAAATCTGTGATCTCATCCTGAAGTTTGGCCTTACAGATTTTCAAAAGGTACGAGATATATTGTTCACCAGGACAATCTAAGGGTACAAAAACCCCACATTCGTCAAGAACCCACTGCTTGAAACCACGATGAAAACCCGTCGCCCCAAGGATAGACGACCACAGTTTTTCACACTCGGGAGGAATAGATGATCCCTTTTTCTGTGCAGCTTCAATTTGACCAATCAAAGAATGCAATCTACGCACCTGTTTAGTACGCCTACGGATGCTCATGCTGGGTTGACAAACTTGGATGTTGAAATCCCCCTCACGGGCCTTACGAACATCATGACCAACCGGTGGTTTGGTTTTCATAAGTTTCATGCGGCCTCTGCCCCTACAACCAGGAGGGAAAGGGATCTTTTCACCCACAACATCAACACAGGACTTAGCAAAGATATCCTCAAAAGCTAGGTTGAATTGATGATAAGCAGCTTCACAATCATGATCCTCGATGGCTTTCCAAAATTTGTTACCTCGGGTACGAGTTACTTCAATATCATTGTCATGAAGCAGCCCTTCATCAAAAAGAAGATGGTCGGTCGTAATCGGGATAGACCAAACATTTCGATTTCTTTTAATGGCCTCAATGTCAAATTCAGCCAAAAGGAGAGGGTGTGCATCAAAACTGAAATCCTCAACCACTTCACAAGACTGCAAAGCTTGAAGCATGGCCGTATTTACAAGGATGAAAGTTTTCCGGCTGTTACCTCTACAAGTAGACTGTGGTGGAAAACCAGTTTTGACGGAGTAATGCAAAGCAGCATCATACCAACCCTTGGTTTCCATGTCTTTCCACAGCTCAATGTCGGAGAGGCATGCATTAAAATCACCAGTGATGACAGCCGGTCCACGATAAGCTACTGCATGTTCACAAGCACAACCAAAAACTTTGTAAAGAAGTGCCCAAGGATCTTGTAAAGTACGGTTGTGAGTAGGCCCATACAAAGAAGCAACATATATCTTCATACCCTTCCCAATGTCAACAAGAGCTTCAGTGAGCCTAGAAGATTGAAACACATCCTCAGGTTGCTTACAAGGATAGGGTTGGATATGGTACTGGGAAATGATTGCAGTGCCACTAGCTTTACCTCGAAACGATCCTGCATTGGAGCTATGAGGATTGACCGGATTGCTCCACACCGAATTCAGGCCCATCTTGCGAAACTTCGCACGAGAAGCAAGCATTGCCGGAAGCGTGTGGGAAGTCTCACTAGCAGTCCAAATGCCATCTCCCCATTCAATAACAGCGGATTCATGGTTGAAAATCTGGCCGGGATTGAAGGATCCAACTTTCAATGGGCCAGGATTCTTTGCTTCACCAAATCTGAAAAAGTTGAACCAATCATACGGGCGAACAAATCTGAAATCAAATGCAGAGTATTGCCCTTCAACAAAAACATGCATACAAGAAGTTTCAAAAGACTGTTGCAGACAACAGCTGCGGAAACTCTCACGCCAAAGAGGATGATCACTTCTCTGGTCAAAACTAATTGGATAAGGTGTTTTGAGAAAACACTCAGGTATAAAATGTTCATAGTCATACCATGCAAAGTCGTAACTCACGGACTGCCATAAACAATGCAAATTATCAAACTGGTGAAGTGTTTTCTGGTCAAAATTTGCTCCACCCACACGAAATTGCGATGAGTAATCCTCAGAACCTCCAAGGGGTACTGAGGCAAAATCAGCTTTGACACCGTCAGTGCGAAGATGAAGCGCACTACACGGAATCAGACATGCAAAGAGAATACAAAAATGGTAAAGAATGCGAAACGAATTACTTCTCCACTTGTTCGAATGAGATAGTCAAGAGCTGGTAGAAAAGGCATCATGTCTCTTCACATCATCTACCCGAGGCCTCTTGGTCTCATCGCCCATCTGATTTGTCACCAACTGCTTCATGGAAGATTCCAGGTTCGATTGCATCTGTTGCATCATGGCCTGGACCTGTGACACCACTGCAGTAGAAGATTGGGATACTTTAGCTTCAATGTCAGTGAGTCGCTGCCTTGCAAATGCTTGCTCATCTTTCATCATTTGAAACTCCATGCGGTTGGCTTCTTGTTCCTTTTGAGAATTCTCCTGCATAGAAATGACCTGCTGTGCCAGGGAATCAATCTTAGCCTGAGCTTCTGCCATTCGTCGATCAATTGCCATGTTGATGTCATCACTGATTTCCGCCTTGACCTCTGCAATCCTCGACGTTGTTGAAATCTGCATAGTTCCATCATTGTCAATGGTGGAATCACATTTGAACTCACTGGCAACCATGGTGATGGGAGCGGAATCCAAAACTCTCTTCAACGGTTCAACAACCACCATCGTGTTGTTGATGCAAAGGTGTGAAGCAGGTGGATTGGTTGCTGATGCCACTACCCATCTGTTCATGCCTTGAGATCTCACTGCTTTGGCTTTCCAAGCCGTCAACTGCAGGGCTTTGGTGAGGTCTTCTCGCCCAACCTGTGATGGAACATTCTTGAGGATCCAAAGGGTGTCATCGGTTGCAAAAGATCCCATATCAACGTAAGCACTTTCCGGGAGAATCATGCTGCGAACTGCATTCAGATTTTCCTTTCTGCATCTGACTGCATACTGATCCTTCAGACGTGCTAGGCCCAAAGACTTATCACAGTTCTTGACTCTCTTCAAGGCATCATCATGATTCGAAGAAGGAATGACAACAATGGCATACCGCTCATCAGGCTTTTTGTCCATGCCTTTTGGCGTGATGTAGATACCCGAAATGCCGCTTCTAGCCAAAACACTGTCAAGGATGCTATCCCCTACTCTCACGAAACCGTGCCACAAGTCCGCCTCTCTAAAGGGGGTTGGTTTTCGATCTCTGTTGAAAGTCTTCAAAGACCATGTGGCAAGTAGGTTGCTACCACGCAATGCAGGAATGTGAACTCCTAAGAAATGCAAAGGGACCGAACAATCTTTCCAATTGGTGATTTCATCTCTGAAAATCTGGATTTCCAAAACTGTAGAATCAGTCTTTGGCGTTTCGATCGCGATCACATTGGCCTTGTAAACCACTGGTTTGTCACCAAATTGTCTCAACGCAGCCTTAAGAACAACAGGGGTTCCCATTGTGGTATGGCCAGGTAAATGGAAAATAGTGTCATCAGTCCTGAAATGCTTTCCAACCACCAAAATAGCAAGGGCCCCAACAGATATGCTGTTGGGGTAATTGTATTTGGATGCCTCCACATTGTTCATGACAGCAATTCCCGTTTGATCAGGGCCAAAACGCGAAGCATCAATCTGCGTTACATTCACATCTCCATCCCAAAAGTGCATCATGTCGATGCGAACATTGGAGGGTGTTGCAACAAATTCAGCATCCTTGTTCCCCAAATGACTGTGTTTCGGGGTCTTGGATGGGGGTTTCGATCGGTTGTCTTTCTTAGAAGCAATCATTTCAGCACGATTGACCAAGCGAAACTTGGCTTTATTGGCCTCTTGCTTCAAATGATTCCAACAGTCTTCATCACTCATTTTTGCAATCGTTTCTCCGAAATCCCCAGAAGCCTTATTTAGAAAATTTGAGGTTCTCTCAGCACTAGCATCAGTTGGAACCCCATGCTTTTCCAAAATGTTTTTGACTCTGGTTTTGACAAGATCATGTTTGGCACCTCCTAACAAAGGCGCAATCTTGAAATTCAAAACAACGTGATTTGGAAGCTCTTTGATCAAAATTGTGGGATCAACAATGGAACCACCAACCTGACACATGATTGCAGTGGTCATCTGTGAGTGCGAAACAAATGACGCCGCTAGATGCGAAACGGAAATATCGGCTCCAACGTGGAAGATTTCAGGCTTGGCTTTGAATGGTGACTTCATCCAGAGTTCCAAACTGGGATCAACATCTGGCACATATTTGCCCCATGATAAAGGCACATCGAAAAAGCATTTTTCAACCAAAGTGGTTTGCAAAGGCTTGTAACAATCCCATTGAATATTGAAGGAATCACCAACAAACTTGTCATTGGGATGTACCTGTTCATTACCTACCACAATGGACCAACCAATACCACCGCAAACATCAGGAAAGAGAGATTTCACAATCTGATGGTAGCAACATTCTTTGTTCATGATAGCAGTGGCAGTGACTTTCTTTGCCGGATGTCGTGCAACGAAACGGATGAGATTCGGCAGGGTCGGCACTAAACCTCGATCCTGGATTTTCAAATCTGACTTTCCGAAAGAAACGTAACCAGGCATAATGGCTTTGAAACCAACTTTGTACTCCTGGATCTCATACTCCATCAAATAGTCACATGGTTTGATAGGAATCTCTTTATGCAACAAACAGATGGAATCCACATTACATTTCAGTGAGGTGGCGACAAATGCAAGTGCTGTATGGGCTGTCCAAGTCACATCGCCCCAAAAATGCAACACATCACCATCCTGGATTCTGCAGCTAATGTTCATCTCAACGGGGAAGAATTGTACATGTGCCATTGGAAATGCACAAAGGTTGTCATTCCATTCGATGATATTGTTGTTTAAAACGAATTTCTGGAAGTGACGCTCCCTAGCATGAGGCAATGCTCGCATGACAAAACTAGCCACAGTTTCGTTCTTTTCACCATGAATAACAATCATCCAGTACCTTTCACAATGAGAAAGCGAAACCAAACCCCCCATGCAAAAAGGTTGACAAGCGATATCTTCCTTTGGGGTCTGAAAGTCAATCTCAAATTCAGGCTGGAAATGCAATGTTGCTGTTGAACGATTTACAGCATCAATGTCATACGGAACTGTAGGGGAAACTTCACCATCAGTCCTTTGTTTCTTTCCGGCAGGTTCCTCACATTCACAATCAATCACCTTTGGGGTGAGCTTCCAAAAATGTTCATCAGCCACAACGTTGAAATCAGGAAGTTTCAAAGCGGCCTCTTGAAAATGCTTGACATGCTCGCAAAAGTCCCCAACAGGCTTGAAAGGTGAAAAATCTCCTAACAAAACATGGGTCTTAGCAATTGCCAACCAAGCATGAGCGACACTAATGGAATTACCAACCAATTGGAAAGCAAAATGAATGTCTTTCTCAAAAACTAGGCCATCACGAAATCCCAGTGCGGCTGCAAATTCCCATGGGGAAAATAGCCTAACACGTGCTCCATCCCAAAAAACGACTGTCTGCAGACCTTTATGGAGGAGATGCCCAATATCAAGGAGATGTTGACCCCCATATCGTGCCATGACACCACTAACTTTGGAATGATCACTCAAAGTACGTGCGTGGATAACAGGATTCTGCTCTGACCAAACAATTTTTTCCTTCAACCACCTAGGAACCAAATCAGACCTGTTCAGCATCCTAAATAAGTCGTCATCAATGGTAAGGTGGGTCAGTTCTTCACACGTCATGTTGATATGCTGAACCCTTGCAGTGCTAATGCTGGGACCAGGCAACGGACATGACAAAGACTCATGAGCAAAAGACAAACAGCCAGCAGCATCAACAGCATCATTCGGGACATGAAATGATGAGAGGATAAATGATCCTAGCCACCTATCTCTACACAGGGGCAGTACCCTTTGGCACTGGAAAACTCCCTGGATCTTCAACTTCATTCCGTTCAATGCTGCAGTCTTGACAAGCTCACCAAAATCAGAATGCTTCTCAAATCCAGGAACATTTTCGGCTAAAAGGCAGTAAATTCCAGTCCAACCAGCAATGCAAGTCGTTCTAAGAAAAATCTGCCCATCTGTTGACCGCAAACCACTCTCTTTGCCAGACCCCGACCAAGGCTGGCAGGGTGGTGATGAGTAAATGACAGCTATGTTCAAGAACCCAAAAGCCATCCAAACCTTCAAATTGTCAGCTGAAGCATGGACTACGGTACACTTTCCCAACTTGTTCTCAAAAGCCCTCTTCAGGAAAGTATCAGCATCCAAAACTTCTGCCCCATAGATAGCAGCACAATTTTTAGCAGTACGGAGATCATGCTCAACAATTGCCAAGGGGGTTGCAACAAAGTAATCGGCAGCATTCGACCATCCAGAAATCCCACCAAAAATCTCCGCAATGTGGAGACAACCACGAAGACGTGAAGGATGGAGGAGAATGATCGCCCCAGCATCGATACTAGCATGAAGATGGATATCCGAATCCAACCATGACACATTGAATTTCATGACAGTAAGAGCCATACCAGGTTTCATCTTGATTCCAATAACAGCATCTGTATGTAAGATACAGGAAGCTCCAAAAGGACTGATATCACATCTAAAGGTAGAGTCATCAAAGGCTTCAATGATCTTACCACTGACACGCTCCCCCAGATGGGGATCCATTGCAGAAAGAGCCCCCAATCAGCTCAACCCGTCAACCAGCTGGGAGGTAAGGGCGGTTCGAACCAATGACTACTAACAGTGGAAAGTGAAGGTTTATAAGGATTCCCTACTAAAAATGGAATAATCCTGCTGGTGACTGTTTACTGGGTGGGGGGTAGTTCCAACTTATAACCCCTATTTCCATGGCCGAATATAAATCGCCCGGCAACTTGCTTCCTTTTTTTAAACCCTTCTGAAAAGTGCACACTTATACTAGTTGGTGATTTCAACCCCTTTGAAAAATATTCGTCAAATTGGATCATTTCGCTAGGGTTCGGGGTGAAAATAGAAATCTTTGAGTTGCCATCACCTAGTAGAGGATCGTCTGGAAAAACCATCCATTTTCAGGCTTTGGACACTTTGAAGTTTTTGAAAGGATCTAAGAATACCCTCCCCGAAACTAACATATGGATGGTTGGAAGACGATCCGGCTTCCTTTTTGGGGCAAGTTGGGCCTACTTTCAGAAGTTTTGGTTAGTTTCAGGGCGGGTCTCTCGGTGAAAACTTAGGGGATCTCACAATGTTCGGCCCAACTCTTCCAAAAAAAAATAATAGTTCCTGAAATACAAAAAAAAACGAAGTTCTAACCAACTGAGACCAAAAAAAACATATATATAATATATATATATATATACTGAAAAAAAAATGCACTANTAACAGTGGAACATACTGGTACGACAGGTTATAGGGAATTCCCTATTGAAAATATATGAAAATATGATAATCCTGGTATTGACTGCGACTGGGCTTGGGGTAGATCCAAAGTATACAGTATACCTATTTATATGCTATCCATTTGGGTCATTGTATGTATGTAGATATATACAGTTGGTTTCCTGTGACCTGTTCATTATGTGCATGTATAGTGTATAATTGATTGAATATTAGTACTTGTCTCTCTCACTCTCTGCAAAATAAAATTATATGAAATAGATGTAGTATTTTACATATATATTTTTACTATGCACATGTGTTTGTTTGGTATTTGCTTTGGCCACACAAACAACCCCCCTTTCTATTACTGGATGCTCCCACAAGTATCCCTTAAGGGCCCACTTGCGGATCCGCAGGAGGACTGGTGCTCAACTTTGACTACTTTGTAGCTTGGTTTTCGGTGAGTGGTGCTTGTTCTTATCGGATGCCAAAAACACAAATCCCAAAAACTGTTGATGGAAAGAATCCGAGTCCAACTCACCAGTTGAGGTTGGTAGTTTATTCCTTGTTTTTGGTAACAAGGTTTAAAAAAAAACATCCCAGGTGGTTGTTTGGGATTTCTGAACTATCCAAAGTATTACATAGATCCACAGAAGCCGGCGTAGCCATTTGCAAACGGTCCGACTGGGACCCCCACACACCTATGTTTCATGTCATTTTGCTCCAAGTTCAACATGGGTTTGATCGGATCGTAGCTTCCGGCCGGGGTGGTTCATCACACGAACTGTGGCAGTGCCATCATTCCATGTTGCTATGATGTTTGTATTCTTTGATAAATGAATGAATACTAACCTTTAAAAAGCATCACTATAGCTCATGATCTCAACAAAAACATCAGTGCCGCCGTTTTCGCAGATTTTTTTTGGGTGGGATGGGGAGGGGAAATGCAGTTTGGGAGTTCCATCATTTGACATTGAGGCTCTCCTTATGGCGTTTGGAGATTAGTTTGATGAAACGAGATCTACGCGACAACTCGTTGCCAATCGCAGAGGCACCACAAGTGAAAGTTGTTGGGGAATAAAGATAGCTTTTGGCAAAGTGACCTCCCTGGACAGCAAAAAGGTTGGAAGATGAATTTCTGGGGATGGCCCATTTGCAGAGGCTATGTTATTTTCAGGAAGGGTAGGCAGCCTCTGGGATTTCCAGATGATGATTGTCCTTTTTGCCAACGGTGATGATACTTTGAAAAGCGAAGCATGACAAGGGCAACAAGGACCCACTGATGCAATTTGCAGGTGTGACCCCAGTACATTACATTCCCAAAAAACAACTAAACATGGAACCCCGACTAAAAAATTAAGAATGTGCTTTAAAAAACACCATTTCAAAAGGACATGTTATCTTCCAACCATTGATTTTCAGGGGATATTTGTTAGTGTTATGGGGAGGGTAGGGGGTACATCCTTCAGGGAAATATATCTTGTGACCTTTGAAGGTCATTGAAGTGGAGCTTCCGGTGAAGCGCAGGCTGGAAGGACCCAAGGAAACAGGCAGTGGAAAAGTCATGGTATGTTTGGCTTGAGATAAATGGGATCAATACAAATCTTCACTTTTGACTGGCATCCTGGGGTAGGTTCAAGTTCTTCAATGGTTGGGTGAAACCTTGGTATAGATTTGTGTAATTTACAACTGGACAACCTTGCTTTCACTTTCCAAAAGTGACAGGTTTTCAAGCCTAGACATGTTAAGATTTTTAGGATCCGAGAATCTGATTCCAAGATTTACTAAAATACTTTCCCCAGTTGAGAGGAGGAACATGCCAGAAAAAAATGCATGGATGTTCATTGAAAAAAACAGCGAGTCCTTGGTGCGTACCGCTGTATTCAATAACACCAGCATTTATAAGCCCATTTTTAGGGGTTATATGTAACCCCATTTATAACTGGCAGGGGCCCAACTTAAGGTGGTTGAGCTAAGTTGCGAAACTCTCCACTTGGAGTGAAAGAGCCCGACTAGGAACGTAATATGTGGTGCCGTATTTCTTATTACATTGGCCCGCAAATTTAGTATAATTTAGTTGTAAGAGGATATCCTTTTTGCATAGTTGGCAAAAGCCGGTCACAGTTCAATTGTGGCAGCCGATCAGGAGATATACATGTATATCATGTATATATTTTGATATTTAAATATCTTTATATACGTACGTATTTTTGGTACACTTTTTTCACTTCTCAACTTATCATACCAGAATCAGAAAAAACATGTAGAACATTTGTTGATGGTTCAGAACTCCCGCGATACTCACCAGTTGAGGTTGGTAGTTGAAATCCCCTAATTTACGACGGGTTTTATACATTCCACACGTAAAACAAAGACAGCCGGTTGACGTACTGTTGACGTTTTGGACCTGCCGCCTTCAAGGCGTGTGATGATGCCAGCCGCGTCAGGTTTAAGGACGAAATTTCTGTGTGCCGAAATCACCGTGGAAAATCTGAAGCCGGCTTTAAATGGACTCTTTAAAAACGAAGCATATTTTGTTTAAGGAAATGATCATGTTCAGTTTTCATGTTTATGTTTGCTGGTGTAGTTTTTGCTTGCAGGTCTTTGCAAAAGTAAACTTGGTAAAATAGTTTTTGATGGTTCAGAAATCCTCCTTAATAGTTGAGAAGTTGCAATATGAAACGAAAAGATACACGTGGGCACCTCGCATATTCTACATGTTAACCTGCAAGAAGACCCAAGATGATTGAACAACCCTAGGAATCCAGTCATATTCTCGGATGATGATTAGGGTGTCCAATCACCTCCTCAGCATAGTATTTAGATTCCATTACCATTTTCAGAAGGTGATTGGATCCCTATAAAGTAAACGTCCTGAAATCAAACTGTGCAACAACTTGTACTTTCATGATTGTTCGAGGTTCAGTAGTTGTATGATCAAGTTGGAGGACAACGATCCCCTGGCAAAAACTCCATTTTGTGTTTTCATTTCCGTCGACATCGAATTCATCCCCAAAACGTGGTGGTTAGGTATGTTTTTTTTGGGGGGGGGGTGCCCCAAATGCCTTCTCAGCAATGTGTTTGCATAGGATTTAATACTATGTTAAGTTAGACAATGTTACTATCATTACCCTCCCTGAAACTAACATAGCCCCTGAAAATGGATGACTGGAAGACGATTGTGTCCTTTTGGTGCCCGACCTATTGTCAGGCATAAACTCGCTGTGTTTGTTTCAGGGAGTGTAACTTTTGGTTCATATCCTCCAAAGATGGATGATCTATGCCAGTTGTGGTGAAATCAGGCCGAACTTCCAAGCCATTAAACTGATCCAATATGATTTTTAGTTGGTAGTTCCATGGCTTCCTTCCCAGGTTCCATGTCTTCCTTCCCCATATCAGGTGTTTATCAACCAAATGGTAGAAAAAAATCACCACAACTAGGGTGCTCATTCTGATTTTAGGAGGCTGGATGGTTTGTTTTGTCCCAAGAAAGTGTCATAAAAAAGATCTTCAAAGGGTTCTGTCGGGGTTCCAAAGCACCAAATGGATCCAAATGGAAGTTTTTGGACCCCGGCAGGAAGCACATTTCGGAAGAGGCTCAACGATTCCTGGACGAGTCGGGATGCCTAGAGCGATATTGCAATAGCAACTGGATAGAAAGTGATATTTTTTGCGCCTTAACCATGTTGAACTTATTGTTTTTTGTTGTTGGTTTCGGTGATTCTCATCATACATATAATATATCATACGTATCATACAGTGTTATCATACTTTAACATGTTTTTTTCGGACTTGTATGATGAGCATGCAACATAATTGGACATCTTTAAGTGCAAGACACAACACATTCTGGAAAAGGTCCACTTTCCGGTGCTGTGTTATGTTTTTGGGAGGCTAGCGATTTTGGCATGGTTCATTTTACCTTCAGAGGGTGCTGAAAATTGATTGGCAAAGAACGATAAGGACCATACCAAAGAATGAAACGGACTGATTTTTTTTTGCTACAGCATTTAGAACGCTTCAAACACTTCATGCCCAACATATTTGTTTCCCTTCCCCCCTTTGACAAGGCATCTTTTCTGCAAACGGTGCTTTCAACCTTGGCTGTTTAACCGTTTCTTAGGGGACCCCGGAGCCCCCCACACTGCAGGTCTTTTCGCGCGGTCGGGGCCTCAGGACTTCAAGGACTTGGAGGTTTTCACACATGAAGTTCATGACCACCAAGATCACCAAGAGTTATTCGCAGTCATTTTGGAGAAGTAGAGGATGATGATAGAGATTATTAGATCAAGATACTTTGTATTTTTGGGGAGGAGGGTGGAGAAATTGCATCATTAAAGAGTATGATTCAGTATACTAGCCGAATTATTAGCCTGGAATTTAATGGGTGTTCCCATTGCTCCGATTGTCTCACCCCCGTTGGTGTTTTCAAAGGTCACCACTGGACGACCATGGATCGGATGCAATGGACTACAACTGCCGGGACTGCCGAGACATCACGTCAGATTGGCACACGGCAAAAAACACCATGGAGATGAACAACATGATGATGAAGCTGAATAATATGGTGATGAGGAGGAGAAGGAAAAATGTGATGATGATGATGATGATGATGATGATGATGGATTTATTATGATTTCTTGATGACTTGGATAGTGACAACATATTCTGCATGACTTGGTTGAGCATCACAATTTTGCGGTGGCTTTCTGATTCTTTTTGCATTTGATTTATGGTATCCTTACACCTGTTGCGCAAAAAGAGATGCCAAGGCTTTCAAGATGTGTTTCATCGTCGACGCAAGGCTGGCAAGGCTGGGCTTGCTGTCATTCCAGCACCTTTTTGTTGGAGGACCAATGTCGGGCATCACCTCAGCAATGAAAAAAAAACCTGATTGGTTGGCTTATATAGGGGATGAATTACTACAGTACCCTTTGTTATAGGGTTTATTATATCCCATTGTAGGAATCCCTATGAACCACCCAGGATTCAATGGGTTTTTTCGTGGCATCACTGGGGTGTTTGACCTGGACGTTGTTCCAGGTCAACGTCGGAGCTTCCTTTGGCCTGAGCCGAGGAGCAAGGGAGAAAGTTTTTACCGCAACTCCAAGGGTTTTGGCGGTAAAATTGTGGGTTTTTAACGTTGGATAGAAAAAGAACATCACGAAAAATAGCAATCAAATTAAGAGTTACTGTTATTATATATGAAACGACACAAACACATAAACAGTACAAAAACGATAAAAGATAGAATATGTAAATTAACATACGTAACATTACTACAGTGTTATAGGTTTAAAGGCAAGTGGCAGCGGGGTGAAGCTTTCTGGTTGGGATTTTCCCACCATTGGGTTTGTTTAGGATGTCAACCCTGGTGGTGACTGGCATCCTGGGAGGGGGGCTACAGCCTTCAGCCCGGAAAACAGCCCAACTGTGATGAGTCAATGCATGGCAATCATGGTACCTAGGAAGATGGATTTTTTTTCCCCTCATGAAATTTCATGCGGGGAAAATCCGTGTTTGCAAAAACTGAGGGTTTTGAAGCGATTTTTGGTGGGTTTGCTAATCTTCCAACTCTCCATGGAGTTTGGTTCGCCATTGGTTTATACAGTAGACACAAAATTGTCTAATAATGATAATACGTAAACCGTAAACCATTGATGGGTTGTAAACCAAAACTTATTGGGTGTATTTAAATTGCGGTGTAAACAAACCACTGTAATTACTGGGTTCATCAATGGTAATTACCAAGTCTAATAGTCTAATAGTCCCTTATATTCTTATATTAACCTTGATTGAGTTCATTTTGGTTTAGGTTTTAACACATCCACACATCCAAAACTGGTACACTTGATGAAGTCGTTTGTCAAACATTTTTTTGCAATCAGCAACCAATGGAGGGAAACTGATATATCATATATCTGATATGTGTTTTTTTACTTAAAATTTCAGCTAATGGTTAGTTGTTGGTTTGGGGCCCGGTGGTTTGGGATTCTAGGGCTACACCCAAGTAACAATCCCTTTCATAATGGGATTCTAGGAATCCAAACCACCAGGCCCCAAACCAATAATTAACCATTAGCTGATAATTTTGGGAATCCCTAATCCCCTTAACCTATGTAAGTTACATTTTTTAACCTCCCCCCCCCCCTCGAAAAGGGTAGGGATAGTTTGGATGTTTCCCCTCATTAGGTGATTGGATCAGGCACCGAAACAATGGCTCAAAAGGTGGTGCTTCTTGTCTCCCAAAAAATAGCTTCAACAACGTCATCAGCCTACATATCCAGATTTCAGACTTTGGGTGTTTTCCTAACAACTTGTTATTTGGAACTCCTTCAGAATACTAAGTTTTAATTTGTAAAAAAAGGTTGGTTCAAAGTTCAAACCTCTCATGTTGAAGATGTTCATACATTTTATATCATTTTATCTATAAGAGTTCATGATGCTTGTGGCACCTAAGCATCAAACATACACCAAACTCCCGGTCCAACTCCGGTGCTCACACAAAACGAAGGTCCCGGGTCACGGTCGGCGCGCAAAAATCGCAGCAAAGCCTGCAAGCCATGGCAGATGGAATGCTACGATCACCCACCTTCCTGGTGGGTGCCGACACCTGATCCGCAATGTTTTTTTTGTGGACAGGACCTAGGAATCCATAAGATTCCCGTTGCGAGCTTTTGTTTGAGGTATGTATAGTATATGTATGTATATTGTTTATATGTGAATGGAATCAAAATTAACCATAGCAATGTAAGTGTAAATATATTATCGTGGGACCTTTCAAGAAAGCCTAAAGATGATTGGAATCAAAGCTTTCACCATCCATGTGAGTATAGATATATCCGTCCAATGGATGCTGTGGGTCTTGCCGGCTTTGTCTTACACCCAGTTTGCATTGGAAGATACTGCGAGCAGAGATTGCTGCCTGTGTTGTTGTTCATATTGGGCGCTTGTTGCCTTCATTTGCATTCCATGTTGAAGGTTCTAAGTATGCATCATATACAGGTGAATTTGCAGACATGATGTTCTTGCTTGAACATCATGTATTGATGCTTTTTGATGATGTTCCGCGTGATAAGGAGGGAAAGAAAGAACTGAAGTGGTGTTATTGCTGGTTCCACACCAACTGTTTCCCGCTTACTCTCGATGTACTTAACCTGTGCATGTTCAAAAGGTGTCCCTTATCAATTCTTGACTTTCCAGCAGGGATTCTGTAGACCCAAAACCTATTTTGCAAGTAACATGCTGTTTTAAACATCATGAACTTCAATCAAACAAACAACCACCATTGGGAACGTGACTGGGAAGTAACTTCATCTCCCAACATCACTAGCGAAAAATCTATGGGAAACTTCCCACAAGGAACGGCAGCGAAAGAACTTGGATGACTTTCAACGTCGAGAGTCGCTTGGATTGACAGGATGAGTGGTCAACAATGCCCTAAGAATCCAGGTATGTCCTACGGTTGATGGAAAAAATCCTGCACCAGCTGATATGGTAAATATCCCATTATTTACAGGGTTTCATACATCCAAGGTGGTGCAGGATTTCTTCCATCAACAGTAAGAAAGGAATTGCCCCTACATTCCTATTCTTTTCGGATGGGAATTGGAACCTGAAAAATCCTATTCGATCCGGGAGGGGTCTGGATTCTTAAGATAATACTTGGCTTGCTGGTTTTTTGAATCTTAGCTGAGTGGTGGTTTCCAATATTTTGTTATTTTCACCCCGAACTTGGGGAAGATGAACCCATTTTGACGAATATTTTTCAAATGGGTTGGTTCAACCACCAACTAGTTAGGGAGCATTAGGAGCTATACCCCCAGGATCTAAATATCTTAGATGTCGTCACTTTGGATTCATGGATGCAGATCTCAGGAGTTGTGAAAGAGAGATGGTGATGCACGTGAAATGCTTTGAATCATTGGATCAGGACGTCATCTTCAAGTCTTTCCAGACAGAAAAGTTGCACATTTAAAATCCACCATGAAACTACACAAAATTGGCATGAATCTGTTTTTAAAAGCCGTTTGATGTTGATGTTTTTGTTGTTGGTGTCCAATTATCCTGAACTCAAGAGATGACTCATCCATGGCTGATTGCTTTTGGTGGACTACGTGACTAAGGCAACAATTGGCAGAAGCATATCATAAGAACAAACCTTTGTGCTTCAATGCCAGCTCCTTTCAAAAAACGCATCCAGCAACTTGGCATGATATTTCCGATTCGGCCAGCCACACCACGTTTTTTCCTATTGGCCACCCATTTTCAGCCAAACTCATGGGACCACCTACCCGACCTATGGCAGCGGTTTGCCCTGAGGTAAAGGCGCAAAAAGGCCACAATGATGCTGATGCATGCTTGACAGCTCCCTTAGTTCTGGGTGTAGCAGATGGTGTCTCCCAAATCGAGGCCTGTGGCTTTGCAGAGGGTTTCAGCAGATGGTAGTGGATGCGGTATGGGTGTTAATAGCTGCCGTGTTTCACTTGAAACTTCTTGGTCGTTTGTGTTTTTCATTATATATATACAGCTGGATGTTATTTTTGGAGTGTCATTTTTCTGTCATTCCCCAGATCGTTCCATCAATCATCTCCTCACTTGAACCTTTATGAAAACACACAGAAAATACAGAGAATACAGAGGGTCTTCTTAGATCATATTGGCATCATTATAGGAGCATCAAGCACTACACATGCATGGTCATTGGGGGAGTTTTTCCCTGAATCGTGCATTGTTTGGGTTGATGATCTAATGATCCATGACACCGTTTGGAACCAGATTTTTGGTTCCCCTTCAGGATCCAGAACTCAACCAACCCCCCCCTAACCTAACCGCCCCCCACAAGTAAGGCCTTATGATCAGGGCTTATTAACCATATGATTTCCCTTTATTTCCCTTAATAGGGGTTGGTTGGTTGACTAGCCATGATACAAAATGTGCCACTTGGGTTGCTTGGTGGCCTACCCGTTCGACCTCACCATGCCATGAAATGGCCAGGAATTTGGTATTGATGCCTCGTTACTGCCCAATGAGTTGCTGAAGGTGGGGGTCCAGTTTGACTACGGTCCCCGTCTTTACCAAAAGCAAGGGCATTTGCCACAATTTTTGCCGTGAAAAACAAGTGCCGAACAATTTTAGCCAAAAGTCTGATAAAATAGATCCAATGATTTCCCAGTCAGTTGACTGTTATTTGCGTGGTCAGGTAAATCCATAGTTCTGTTGGGTAAAATGGTGAAGGGTTTCATGGTCAGTCAAGGGTCCTGTTTCTGCAAGTATCCGTATTTTTCCAGAACTACCGGTATGTGTCCGGAGCCTTCTTCAAGAATGGAAAGATTTACTGTATATACAATATACAAACACTTAGTATCACCTAGTACTGTAATTATGGTTTCATTTTGTTTTTCTCAAAACAATATCTAGAACCATCCCAAATCTCCTCTCCAATCTCAGTGCAACGCCTTGAGACCTGTTCATTTGCAACCCAGGTGGTGCAACAATTAGGTATGCATCAATTGATTCCTGGTGCTAAACTCCGTGCAGCTGACACCTATCGAGGGCCGGTTTCTGGGAATTTATCAACCAAAATGATGGGATTCACCCGGGGAAAACTCCGGGGAAAGAAGGCTAGATTCAACGATTGGCCGTTTTTTGTTGACCGGTGTGTGTTTAACCCTATGTTGTTGTTGTTGTTGTTGTTGTTGTTGTTGTTGTTGTTGTTGTTGTTGTTGTGGTTGTTGTTGTTGTTGTTGTTGTTGTTGTTGTTGTTGTTGTTGTTGTTGTTGTTGTTGTT